>CM008337.1:17648604-17662392 GCA_002525835.2 Ipomoea batatas | reverse complement strand
GGTGGTGGTGGTTGTGTTGGTAATGGTGGTGGGTGGTGTCAGGTGTGGCAGTGGTGGTGGTGGTGTTGGTGGTGTTTGTGGCAGTGGTGTGTGGTAGTGATGATGGCGGTGGTGGTAGTCGTTGTCATGTGGTAGTGGTGGTAGTTGTGTGTGGTGGTGGTAGTGGTGTCGTGATGGTGGTGATGATGGTGTGGTGGCGTTGGTGGTGTTAATAATAATAATCCGGAAACTAACTAAAAAAAAAGAAGAAAGTGAAGAAAGATGAAAAGTAAAGAATTCGGAAAATATTTTTCGCCAAGTTGTGTATTTTTTCTTTGACTAGGATGAATATTTTCCTTTGACTTCATTTTGCTTGAGTACCCAAACACTGAAAAATTTGGAAGTCATTTCTCGGATTCTAAATGTGTCTTTTACCTCATAGAAAACTATATCCTCTTGGGATAAAGTGCAATACATCTGGATGTTCAGAACTCAGAAGTGTGCAAATTAAAGCTCCTTACAATATTTGCACAGTACTGAGTAGAAGAATATACTAAGCTTTAGCATTTGGAACACCAATGAGCAGAGCTCATGTTCGATGGCTGGGCATTATCTGATCATTACACCATGCCAGGAGGCCTGCTTAATCTTCTATTATAACGAATCTCTATGTTATTCAAAATCATAACCAGAAAATCACTCCTACAGTCCTACCCACGCTATGATATTTTGGGAAAATTATATAGTTCTGAGTTTTGTTGCAATCCCGACCAATTGCTGGCTTTTTAATTTCTACAGGGTAATGAGTGTGAAGAGGTGCTGGTGAAGTCCTCATTTCTATCTGAACTACAACGCCGTGTTTTAAGGGCTGAAGCCGCACTAAGAGAAAAAGAAGAGGAGAATGACATCCTACACCAGCGGCTGCAGCAGTATGAAAACCGTTGGTCAGAGTACGAGCTCAAAATGAAGTCAATGGAAGAGGTTTGGCAAAAGCAAATGAGATCGCTACAATCCAGCCTGTCTATTGCTAAGAAGAGCCTTGCCCTGGATGATATGGAGAGGAACTCCGATGCATCGGTCAATACAATGAGCGATGATAGAGAATCAATCCAGTTGGGAATTGAAGCAGGGAGCAACAGGAACAACCGCGACAGCAGCAGTGGAGTGAGGCCTATGAGCGCTGGCCTGAGCGTGATAAGCCGACTGGCGGAAGAGTTTGAGCAAAGGAGTCAAGTATTCGGCGATGATGCCAAGTTCTTGGTCGAGGTCAAATCAGGCCAGGTCGATGCTAACTTGAATCCTGACCGCGAGCTCAGAAGGCTCAAACAAATGTTTGAAGCTTGGAAGAAAGACTACGGAACAAGGCTAAGGGAAACCAAGGTTATATTGCATAAGCTGCAGGGAAACGACGAATTGGTTAATGATAAAATGAGAAAAAAATGGTGGGGAAAGAGGAACAACAGCTCAAGGTTTAACTAAACTATATTGGTACCTCTATGTATGTACATGTCAAAGCTTTTTGCATTTTGGAGTTGCCATCAAAATCATTTTTTTTTTTTGGGTTTATGTATTTTATTTTTACATCTTATGTTTTGTTGTGAACAATTATTAATCTTATACAAAGAAATGTTTGTGGTGTGCTTATCTTGAAAGCTAAATCTGTAGGTGTAGACTCTGCTTTAATTTAAAGAAGTGATGTTTTGTACTTTTTGCTGCCTTGCTGGCACTACAGAAGGTCACCTTTTTTTTTTTCTTCTTCAACTTGAGATATTACTTGAAAATGTGTTACACATCCACTTTTATCACCTTTTATATTTAGAATACTTGCATTATGAGCAAGAATAATATCTTCAAATTTTGTTCACTTTCTTAATTCACTCTTAACAATTTATGGTGCAAAGTAAATCCCTAATAGACAAAATAGAATCACTTTTCTTTTCACCCTTTTATATTTAGAGTGTGTTCCAAGCAAAAACAAAAGAGCTCTTAGCTTGTTTCCTAAAGTTTTGTTGATATAATGATTTTGATTTCCTTTATATGAGCATTGATATTTCCTTTATCTTGCATTAGGAGTGAAATACTCTAATCCAAGGGGTTAAACCTATTTATATTGCTCATATCCATCAAGAAAGTTAATAGGCTGGAGTTGAATTTGGAACCTTGTGATTGTCAAAGTTTAACTAAATTGGTATCTGTACTGTATGTGAACATGTCAAATCTATGCATTTTAGAGTTGTCATCAAAAGCATTTTTAAGAGTTTTTAATTTTTTTTAATACAAGGTAAGAGCAATTAATCATATATATATATATATATATATATATATATAGGCGGATCCAGAAATTTTTCTGAGTGAGTGTGAAGTTCAAATAAATTTTAAAATGTCAATGACAAAATATCAATATTTGATATAAATAAAAAAAATATTAAAGGTAAAATAAAAGATAGAATAAAGTCCTTTCTAAATTTCTATGATAAAATATCAAAATTTGATAAGTGTAAGAGATTCATCTCATTTTTACCTGTCACTAAAGTGTTGACTTTAAGTTAGGAGGTCTATCACTTGAGCTAGTCCACGAGTCTCCTCACTCCCTACTTTAATTTGGTCTAAAAGTTGCATCAATATCAAATCTTTTTGAGCAACTTGAATTATATTGCACTAAAATCAGATCAATAAGCTAGCCTACCGTGAGCTGTGCTCAAGCCATAGATAATTTTTAAAATATATATGCGAAGGATGACATTTGTCATACAATTGGAGCCTATAAATTTGATTATTCCAATACTTATTAAATTTCAGAGTATATAAAATTAGCAACATCTTAGATAAAATAAAAAAAAAGAATAGCAACAAAACTACATAACGAAGTAAAAGGAATTCTTAATAATTTTCACCAAATTTGCTCACCTCTCTTCATTCTTTTTGTAATCCATATATCTTGGATTGTATTGCACTCTTTTATTTTATTCACCAGGCCACAATCTAACAATACTTTCTTGGACCCTTTCTTTTGTGTCCCTAATATTCATTTTTTTCCTCTTTTATAATTAGAATAACTGCATTGCAAGCAAGAACAAAAGATCGCTCCTATTTCTTCAAATTTTGTTCATTTTCTTGATTCACTCTTAACAAATTATGATCAAAGTAAATCTCTATGGGACAAAGTGAGTAGCGCATCCTCTTTTCACTTTTCTTTTATATTTGGAGTGTATTGCAAGAAAAAAAAAAAGAACTTTAATGTCCTAAATATTTTGTGAACTATTCCTGATTTCCTTTAACTTAGCTTGTCTTATATGGTCATTGAAATACTCGATGTCATGGAGAGTACTTAANACTTACCGTCTAAAGCTCGTCGTCGCCAGATCTGCTGTTTCCCCCAATAGTCGTCGTCGAGTAGTCGCCCGGAAGAGGTCTTCACTCAGAGACGGAAGCGAGGGGATGGGAGTGTCCGAAGTCGAATCTGCTGTGCTCTCAGCTCATCGTCGGCGAAGGAGGAGAGTGTCCGAAGGAGATTGAGGACTTGAGGCACGGAGGTCAGGAGTCCAGGACTCAGACGTAAGAAACAACGAAGCAATCTGCGGTGGCTGTGGCGGTTCGTGGGAGCTACATCTGGGAGAGTGCGAAGGGAGTGTGGAGGGTAAGAAAGGAGAGTGGGAGGTAGGGTTTTGTTTTATTATTTTTTTAATGAGGCGAAAATTTGAAGAGCCAAGGAGGGAGAAAGTAAATATTGGTGAAAATTTGGAGTTACACCTGATAATTAATGGCGCCAATTTTTAATAATTATGGGTGAAATTTTAGCACAATTTTTTTAAGCATAATAATAATAATAATAATAATAATAATAATAATAATACCAACTTTAAAATAAGATTATTTTAAAATTTATATGTTCATAATTAAAAACAATTTATGATGATGACTATTATTATTATAAAAAATTATATTAAACTTTACATAATAATAATAAAGTCATTATTAGTCATTTTACATGCAACTAGTTAATAATAGTAAACAACTAATTTACCAAACACATTTTTATAACTAGCTAATATATATATAGAGAAAGAAAACTTGTATTAAGTTATAATAAAAGGTTATAAGGAGTTGAAGACTTGAACGGAACATGTTCCCTCATATTCTTTATAAATACTGCACTTATTGTTTAGTGGGAGACTTTTAGCTACTCTTATACGCTAACAACGGGGTTGGGACGGGGGGCTAAAGGTATTTAAGCAACTACTTACTAAACTTAGAAGGAGCCTAAGTTTCAGGTCGGGTCAGGTGAGTACCCTCAAGATATCAGAAGGGATTCGAAAATGATCCTCCATATATATAAAGCTGGATCCGATTTGGGCTCAGTACGTATGAGTCAGTAGGCTCGGAGTATATTTCCTATAACAATACATTACGTGGGCTCAGTATGTATGTTCGTGAACATGTTCGCGAACATTATTAAACGAACACTAAACGAGTTTGTTCGCGCACATTATTAAATGAACACTAACCGAGTTTGTTCGTGAACACAATTAAACGAACACATACGAGATTGTTCACGATCTCTTATCAAACGAGCTTGCAGATTTTCATACTTTGTTCGTTTATTAACCGAACTCTAAAATTTTTATTGAACATCACAACATGCCAACGTACTACCAGTAAACTCTATGTGTCGTGGTCAATTGAAAAAATGCAAATTAAAAAAATTGAAATAGAAAAAGAGTATGAGTGAAATAATTAATGATAATAAAATAAATCATGTGGTATTCATACCATTGCACAACAATAACAACAACAGGAAGAACAAACAACAACAAAAATAATTTATAAAAAAAAAAAAAGATTTCCTACCACATTGGAAAAGTAGTCGGAAATTCCGACCACCCTTACATAGTAGTCGGAAATACCGACCACAAAGATGGTCGGAACTTAAAATGAATTTAAATTTTTTAAGATGATTGAAATATTTCGGACAACCTTTACAAAGTGGTCGGAATTTGGTCGGAAATTCCGACCACTATGTAAAGGTGGTCGGAATTTCCGACTACTTTTCCGACCACCATAATCCTGTGACGGAAAATTTAAAAAATGCCACCTTTTCCGACCATTTTTCTGGATGGTCGGAAATTCGGTCGGAAAATTGAAGATTTCCAGCAGTGTATCCAATCCCCTCCACTTCTTCTAATTTGGATGTTTTGAAGTTAGTATTCAATGTCAAGAAAGGTGGGAAACACAAACTCATATACGATGGTGCTCGCAAAAAAATGGTATGAGCTTACTCACTTAGCCATCAATTTCAACCATTAATAATTTCTTTTGATTTGATTGCTAATTATTAAATACTGTATGTACGTCCAATTTGCTTATATATTGGTTATGTTAATTGTAATAAAAAAATAATATATAAAATATTTTTGAACCGCAGGTAGAATTACATGTTTTGAAGAATAAGAGCTTGTTATTGTTAATATCACAAAGTCTTGATATTCACAAGTACTTGATTTTTTTACTTGGTTTCATACAAAGTGATGCTCATTTGCATGTACTTTGGATTCCGATATTAGACTCTTCTACATTATGGGATATTAAGCATATGAAAGAACAATATAAAAGTTTTGTAAATAAATCGAGCATACTCTCAGTGAGAAATGTACAGAAATCAGTAGCTCCAATATTTGTACAGTTTGTTAAAGAGAAATTCTTTCCAGAATTCCAAATAGGAGGTGAGCCTATAATTGTTTCACTAGATCATAATGGAAGGATGGTTCACCGTAATGCAATGCACATGGTACTGATGAGAGCTATAGATATTTGTGAAAGGATGTCTGATGGAATTAAGACCGGAGATAACATAATTCCTTTATTACAAAAAGTTTTGACGGAAAGGGTTTCGACCGTGAGGGATTTGGTGCCTGGCATTGATGAGAAAATAAGCGAAGTCACTAAGAAAGTGGATGGTATAATAAATGATTGGTTCCGTGACATTGAAAAGCAAATACAAAATCCGGTATGTTTAGTTTAATGTATGTTTTATTAGTTCGTTAACTCCGATCCTGTACATATATTCCTTCAATTTAAAATTTTAAATGATCGAGTAGCATGATAACATTAACAACTTATTTTTATGAATAGGTTGATAGTAACATTTTAAATGATCGAGTAGCATGATAACATTAACAACTTATTTTTATGAATAGGTTGATAGTAACATTTTCACAAGCAAGAAGGAAAAAGATTTATGGAAGATAGATACTTGGTGCACTAAGCTTGTGGCAGATGTGGGTTACCCAATAACCAAGTGGGTATGTCCAACTTCATCACTGCTATGTCACAAATCTCTTTCTCCCACTTTATTTAATTTGTCTAATGTGGGTTAGAGCCTTTTAAATTATATACGTACAGTTTAATTCTGCTTAGTATTTTTGAGTATCGCTAACTTTGTTATAATGAACTATTTGTTCATAACTACTTTTTCAATTTACCATATGTGAGTACAATTAAGTGTCACTAGACCACACTATTTAATATTAGTATATATAATTTATATATTTAAAAACTTTATTAAAATACTATTAAACATAAATGGTTGATCTTTCCCACACTGGTTATGTAGCTTATGTTGAGAGTCATTGTTTATCTATCATGGCACATTTTCATTTTATAGTATGTCGTTTAATTAGGAGATCAGTGGACTTGTTAGCTCATACATTAACCAAAGTTACATACTCTCAGTTTGATTCACACTCTTGGGATACCAATCCTCTGGATTGTATCCATTCTTTACTTGCTTCTTCGTATTAATAATAGTTCTAGTTTTTTTTTTGAGAAAATAGTTCTAGTTTTTACTTAAAAAAAACATAAATCCTCAAATTTTAAAAGAAAGAATATATTATTAAAGAAAATATGTAAAGAAGAAAAAATTTGCTAAATATAAATAATAATAATAATAAAATCAAGGACTGGTTGCAAAATCTTTTATATTTTTAAAATTTTATACCATTTGTAATTTTATAGACACTAACTTGTTTGGATTTATCAGGTTGAAGAGAACATGTGCATTTTTTTAATTGGTGGGCTGACATNTATATATATATATTATTGGTCCGCGGCCCGTACGGACTAACATGCGTAACTCATCAATCTGCACGGGCTAAAAATTTTAGCCCCTAACTCGTACCACAAGCTTCCGCTCACTTTGAATTGACACCCCTACCTCAATTTTAAAATTCTAGCTTAAGGACTCTTTATGAGTATATATTTACCGTATTAATTATTATTTGTAATTGTTCATTTATTATTTTTAGGAAAGCGATGCACATCATATATGCATGTGCAGGGTGGAGCCAGAATTTTGGTTGAATAGGTTAAAATTAAATGAATTCAAAATATAGTCAGAATTGTTTATAATAAAATATGAAATAATATTATTAATTAGATATAAAGATACCTATGTAAAATACATTATAAATCAAAATATAATGTTAAATACAAATTACAAGATAATACTCATTTATGTTCTCTCATATTCTAAAACTACTATAAAATTGCCTCATTCAAAATATGATGAAACATATTTTTTTTAACATACAAGACACTAAGCTATCATTTAACATATGCCATATCAACTAATCAATTAAAAAAACTATTACTATACATGACACGGTATAAATCATAAATTAACTTACATTATAAATCTCATAATAATTTGGCATTAATCACAAACTAACACACATTATAATTTTATCAAATGTACAATTCCCAATCACAATTAAATAGTTAATTAGTTATAAATGAATCTTACAAAAATAATTTTTTGTGAATCTCATAGAATATTATTAGAAATTTGGAATTATGGATTATATTTTAAAAAATTTTAAAAAGATTTAAAAATGTATTAGGATCCGAGGACTCAAGACATCTTCCAACATGTTCCCATGAACATTAGGATTCGGGGACTCAAAGAACTATAAACCTCTCTCATGGAACATAGACTTGAATTGAATTGGTAGCCAAAGGCATCGGTAATCTTATTTTGCTCTCTATGCATATAAGCAACATTAATCTCCTAGTGCTTACTCAGGAATCGAGAGCATTCTCGTATAATATTCTCCATGGAACAATGAGCCACTCATTCATTCTTCAACCACTATACCTTAACCTCTAAATTAGAATTGATATCAAGAATCACAATTCCCTCCGGATGAAATAATGATCTTTTATATCAGGATTTCCTCCAAAACTCTTACCAAATACTTTATAAAATGGTTCACCATTTGTAGGGTCATTAATGTAGACTTTGATTTTCCCAAATTAACTTCTTGCACAAGGAGTAAGGCATGATACTCACACTTTCTCTTAGATCACACAAAGTCTTTCCAACCACAAATCCTCCAATAACAAAAAGTGTAGATAAACTATTGGATCCTTGAGCTTTGGAGGCAATGATTTTTGAAGCACGACACAAGTCATGGCCCCTCGCTCAAATCTACCATGATCTTCTTCTCTAACTTTTTTTTAATTGCTCAATACATCCTTGAGCATATTCTTTTTGGCAAGGAGATCTCCAAATTACTCCACATATTCTTGAATCTACTTCCCTTCTCGATTTTCTTGGATCGACACAACCTTTATGGGAATGATAAAAGGTTGTAAGGAGTAACTGGATCTTCTTTTGATTCGGCCTCTTCATTTCTTCTTTGATCCCTCCTTAGCTTGAACGTTTTCATTGTCCTTTTCTTTGGATTTAGCAAGTAAAGACTAGCTCATATTCATTCTCTCCCTTGTCCTCTACTTCAACATCTTCCCAATTTTTTTTGTTTTTTTTTTTTTTTTTGTCTCATGATACATCACTTTTCCCATTTTCTTCTTTTAAGACATCATCATTAATAGGCAATGGAGAATCCTTCAAAGCTTTCCCACTTCTTATAGTGATGACATTAACTTAATGCCTTGGGTTACGTTCTCAATGCTTGTCGAAAGCTTGCCACTAGAAGAAAAAGTTTTATTTGAGCCATGAACAATCACGCCTTGATTTTGAGCTAGCTTGGGAATGCTCCACTTGTGTTTGCATTTTGCTCATTCGAGAAGACAATTGAGGAATATCACCAAGTTGGATTTCAATTTGATTCATCAATGACTTCAAATCAACCTCTCAACCTTGATTTTGAATTTGATTTCATTGAGTACTTTATTTTAGCCTTACATTTGATATCCTTGAAATTGCCATTGGCCTTGGTTTTAATTAGCCACATTTTCATTGTTGGTTGCCTTAAGAATTTCTCTTGAAGCCTTGATTTCCATGAAAATCGGGGCTTGAGTTCTTGTTAGCCATATTATAGGATTGTGATGAAGTAGCATTTTGGGTAAGTGGATGTGCAAGAGGGTATCCTTACGCAGATATCGTTCTCACAAGGATTGTCGATAGGAGTAGAGCTTTAGGGTTCCAAGCATAAGATACTAGTGTTTCTCATGGAAATCTAGCCAAAACATAGAGTTAATTTGGATACAAATACAATATCATACAACACACTTTAATTTAATGAATACAAATGATAAGAAAGTGGACGTAGATAGGAACTAAAGGCATGTCAAGGTAGTGAAACCAAATTGTGAGCAAGAAGATGAGTCAATTGATTGGATGATAGATGTCATATAACGATAGGGAAGTCATTCTCAAGGTCATCCCACACTTCTAGAACATTTAAGGACATTCTCATGACTCAAGAATGTCTAAGAGGCATTTTATCAAACACTTAGTTGATCAACTAACTCCTTTAACTTAGAGTACAACCTAAGCTTGATGACATGCACAGTAACCTCATTCATCTTGATTATTTGACATATTCAATCAAAATGGGTAATTTTATCCTTGGGATCTTCAAGCTTAGAACCTCCGAATTGATTAGCTTGCACCAATTGGATCATACATGTCTTGATTTCAAAATTATTGGTTTCAACTTCTAGATAAGCTATGCAATCCTCTGTACAGAGTAATCAATGGTTTAAATGCTCGATCATGATTTTTTTTTTTTTTTTCATCTAAATCACTTTTGTATTCTTCTTTCTACATATAAGATGAATAGAAATATAAAATGCTATCAATCATATTAAATTAACACCTTTACATAGCTCATATCAAATAGAGAAATCTTATTTAACATGTCTTCATATATGCTCACCATTAAAGACTCAATTCATAATTTTTTAAATAAACCTTTCAATAATTCACACTCATCCCATTATTCCCATACTATTTCCCATAGGACAACTATACCTTCAAGTTGTTCCTTCATGCTATCATCCACATGGATTTTGATAAATATAATGACAGCATCGTCGGCTTTACCTATTCCACGAGATATCTCAACCTCTCATCACGTACGCTTTCCACATTATTTCTTCTTCTTTTTTTTGAGTACTACTGACTCTGTTACAATGTAATATCTGCTCATAGCTACTTGTTAATTTGCATTCATTGAATACTAAATGGAATCGATCCTGTCTTATATATTCCAACAAGGCAACAACACATGCAATTCGCTGAATATCTATCCAACTTGTCTGTTGACTGTGTCTCTATTAAGTGCACATTTTCTACCGAACTAATAATCTTTAATAATTAAGAACTCTCATCTGCTAATTATTAGCTGAGCAATACGTAATCATAGTATCTTTTTATCCCAGATATAAAGCTAATAATTAAATTACACATTTAATTTATATTTATATATTAGATGCTCATCAACAAATCTACTCAGAGACGGAGCCACTATGGCCACTATAGGGAATTGGGAGCAACTTCTCCCACCCCACCCCTTTATATATAGCATTAAAGTTTATATAAAATCTATATTTATGTTTAAATTGTCATAGTTTGAGTAACTTGGTTGTTTGAACTCCAAACTTGATGTTAAAAAACATATGCAACAAGTTCAAATCTCATTACCAACACTTGTCCTCATTTTATATTTTTAAGTCTACTTTTTATGAATCATTTAATTAATGTAGTATACAAGTTTATATTATACTTCATTGTGTTCGAATTATTTTAGAAAAATTTAAAATTGATCTAACTAAAAGAAATTAAAATTAAAAAGTATTTATAAGTAAGTGTTATTAAAATTATTTTATCTAATTGATTATGTTTCATATTTTGTCATAAATATTTTTACATTTTCATCTCACTCAAGTATATTTTTTGCTCTAACCCTAACTATCATGTAATCTATCAAAAACGTAATTTATAATGTATTTTTTTATAATGTATTTTGTATTTTAACCTTATTATGGTTGTTTGATATTTTGTCATTGACATTTCTAACATCATTTAAACTTTAATTTGCCCATGTTTTTACCTCATTTTACTTGATTTTGTGAAGGACATTTATGCTTATAAATTCTTGGACAGACCGATATTTCCATGTATAATATATAAGCTAAGTTGTGTGATATGGTGCCGGAGATACGTAGCTAAACTATCTAAAACAATGGAGAATATTGAAACTACCAAATTTATTGTAGTTAACAAGTGTGGTGTGTGTGTTTATGTTGTTCGTTTTCATTCGTTTCATGGCTTCTAGAGAATGGAGAATGGAGAAACATTCATGTGCATTGTGTGTGCATTGTAGAATTTAATTATAACATGTAAATGTTTGCCTGCTGGGATTTTCGGATAGGCATAAATTTGTAGGGACTCTAAAGGACAAGTACTAGCAAGTTGAGAATGTTGTACTGCCATCTCTAGCATTTGCATTGGGGAGAAAGCTCAAATTGACAATGGAAGCCAACAATTCGTAGCATATATAAGCCATGATGACTTGTAACTTAGCTTACTAAGTTACCTTGTATAACCTAGGATGATTTCTGTTCGAGAATATGTTCGATCTCATGTACATGTATATTTTCTCTCTAGAATTGATGATGTTTGGAATTATTCGTGTGTGCACAATGTGTGCTTCCTAGAGTTTATATCATGTAAATATTTTGTGCAGAAATTTACGAATTGATATAAATTTGTAGGGACTAATAAGTTGCATGGTACCGTTGTACCGCCATGTAGCATGTGCACGGGGGAGGAAGTCCAAAGTGGATGGCAATGGCATCCAATAATAATTCATAGCATAATTAAGCCCTGATGACTTGTAACTTAGCTTACTAAGTTACCCTACACAACATAGGATAATTTATGTTCGAAAATATGCTCAATCTCAAGTAAATGCACATTTTCTTTTTTAACATGACAAGGTTTGGAATCATTCGTGCATGCACTACTATATGTGCATCGTAGAGCTTATATCATGTATTGTGTGCAAGTTGGGATTTCCGAATTGGTATAAATTTGTACAAATTTTAAAGAACAAGTACCAGCAAGTTGGCGATGTTGTACCGCCACCCCAAGCATTTGCAATGGGAGAAAGCTCAAAGCTAAGTGACCATGGAAGGCAATAATTCATAGCATATATATAGCCATGATGACTTGTAACTTACTAAGTTACCTTGTATAGCATAGGATGATTTATGTATGAGAATAATATACTCAATCTCAGGTGCATGCACATTTTTTCTCTTTGACATGATGAGCTTTGGAATCATCCATGCGTGCACTATGTGTGCATGGTAGATTTTATATCATGTAAATGTTTGTGCACAGGAATTTCTGAATTGGTATAAATTTGTAGGATCCTAAAGAATAAGTACTAGCAAGTTGGCTATGTTGTGCCGTCTCTAGCATCTTCACTGGGTTAAAAGCCCAAAGTGGCAATCGAAGCCAATAATTCATAGCATGTGGCCATGTGGGTGTGCATTATATGTGCACCGCAGATTTTATATCATGTAAATGTATGTGCGCAGAAATTTCTGGATTGGTATAAATTTGTTGGGATCCTAAAGAATAAGTACTAAAGTACTAGCAAGTTGGCAATGTTGTACCGCCATCTCTAGCATTTGCACTAGGTTGAAAGCCCAAAGTGGCAATCAAAGCCAATAATTCATAGCATAAGCCATGATGACTTGTAACTTAATTAACTTGCTAAGTTATCATGTACAACATAGGATCATTTCTATTGATCCGTATGAAAGACAAGGAGGAGAGATGATCTTGATACAATTTTAGCAATTGAGAATTAAATATATATGTTCAATTTTAAATTTGATGACAAAAATATAATAAAAATAAAAATAATACAATATTTGGAGTGAAAAAAAAAACTATATTTAACTCTTAGATATGTGATGGGAAAGTACAATATTCATGTTTACCAGATTTTTTTAAAAAGAAAATAATACAAACCCTACCGGCAGCGTGGCAAACACAAACCAAAAAGGCAATTTATATCGTGGACCAGGGTAAAGGAGATGAGTTCTGTGTATTCTAGGCAATCGTTCTGTGTATTCTAGGCAACCGTTCTGTATATTTATGTTAGTAACACATGTTGTGATGTGTTTGTGCATTCGAATGTTTAGGAGGATGAGTTTTGTGTATTTTGTGTCAATATTCTGTGTATCACAGGCAATCGTTCTGTGTATTCATGTTAGTAACACAGGTTGTGATGTGTTTGTGCATTCGAATGTTAGGATGATGAGTTATGTGTATTTTGTGTTAATATTCTGTGTATCCTAACATTCGAATGCACAAACACGTCACAACATGTGTTACTAACATGAATACACAGAACGGTTACCTATAATACACAGAATGATTGCCTAGAATATACATAACGATTGCCTAGAATACACAGAACTCATCTCCTTACGGGGTGCACAATGATCCACGGTATAACGATCAAACAAAAAATAAACCCCAAAAAACCCAAT
>CM008337.1:17521882-17538758 GCA_002525835.2 Ipomoea batatas | reverse complement strand
CATTCAATAGATAGTTTTCTAACATTCAACTAAAAAATAAATTATTTTTCAAAAAATATTTTCAAATTTTCAAACCACCCTAATATTATAATAAATATTATTATGTTATATATTTTTATATTTTAAATAAAAGAATAAAATTATATAATTATATATTTCTACTCATTTTCCGGAAAATGAACCAAACACCAAAAGACAGTTTTCCAGAGTACATCCAAACACGGAAAATGAACTCATTTTCCGGAAAATAACTCATTTTCCGGAAAATAACTCATTTTCCAGAAAACATTTTCCAGAAGTCATTTTCCTGCGTTCCAAACACACCCTTAATCTTATGGAGTTTCTACCCAACTTCATGTTGGTATGGAAAGCCTACTTTTTACTTTCTTATATTTAACTCAATTTGTATTTAAATAGGACATTATTGGAATGCAATTAAGTAAAAGCAATGATTAGTATTGGATGTTGTTATACCTTTCTATTTGAGGAAGCGACTAGTAATGATGATTCTCATTGTGGTTTTCCATCGAGTAAAAGTGTTAAAGCTATTGGCCTAATGCTTGGTAAAAGTGCGGAAGTGCCTGTGATTTTACTTGCTAGGTATGTGCGTATTTTGTATTTTCTGGTTTTCCTGTATTCTATATGAATTCAAAGTTATGATCCATAGTAGTATATGTATGATTGATGAGAATTTATAGAATTTAATTTAATTGAGATATGATTCCTATAGGATGTGACGTAGAATTAACTCAATTCAATTGAGTATCACTGTGTGTCAGTTGGTTTTTTCACCATTCACCTCAGTGTAATTTAGCCTAACATCATATGGAGGCAAAATGAGAAAGAATGCTTCATTTATTAACCTTTCTTCCTATGCTCATTGTGATATTTGGCTTGTCTTGCTTTATCAGAGTGCAGATAGATCATAGATGGAGAGGTTTAGTACAAGCTGTTGGCCTTCACAACATCAAATGCAAATGCAATCTGGACAAGGTCGCCACGCTGCCGTCGGGGTCACCACGCCACTGTCGATGTCGCACCCGATGTCGCCCGCCGAGCTCGTGTCCGAGTCCGTCCTCAAGGCCGAGTCTCTCCTCCCCAAATCTCCACTCCATTCTCCTTAGAGTCAGGTTAGTAGTTCCCTTATTCTAGAGTTCATTTTATTTCCCTCCATTGCATGCCACTGACTTTCCCCGACTCTTATCTGAATTTGTTGGACTCCATTAGTTTCCTTGACTTGCCAATGGATAGTGATGAGCTTATTCCTTTGGATCAATTCCCCCCCTCCACCCGTCTAGGTCATCATGCCTCCTCATCCTCCTATATCGGCCCAGCCTATCTGAGCTATCATGATGCCTACTAGCCTCTCGGAACGTTTCCATAAGAATAAGAACACTGAACTCGACTCCACCATTCCTCGCGGGGTCACCGTTTCTATGGATGATTATGACATTACATGTGCTCGTTCCTTGGTCGGACCTACCGTAGAGATGGTAGTACCTCCCCCCAGGAGTACTATTCTAGAGCCCCCTTCTCCCCACTTTTTCGGGGTCCACCTTAGGTCCCTCAAGATGGGCCTATGTTTCCCTCTCCATCCCTTTGTAGTGAGCGTCCTTGGCTTCTACGGCATTGCCCCGGGATAACTAGTGTCGAATTCACACCGTCTTCTAGCCGCATTTTTGATTAGGTGTGCCCAAACAAATGTGTCCCCTTCCTTAGATCTCTTCAATTCCTACTTTAATGTTGGGTGTTCCTCGGCCACCCGTTGCAAGGGATTTGCGGGCTTCTTGGCCCGTCCCAATAGAAAGATTTTCCACGAGCCCAAGACCAAGAATAAAAGTTGGAAACCTAAATTTGTCTTCATTTCCACCGGTCCTTCCCTCCCATTCCGTGTCCCTTAGGGGGATATTTTTGCAAGTATAGGGCCTCGAAGGGCTCGGCCTAGCTCGGAGCTCGGGTCTCCATGTTAGCAGTCCTTGATGGTCATATCGACACCGCCGTGTTGGTAACCGAGGCGGCTTTAGTCGAACTCGGGTTTAGGCGCTACCCTCCTCCTCCTCCTAGAGTTGTAGTGCCTGAGATCTTGTCCGCGTCAAAGAGCGACCCTGAAGATGATGCTGCTTCCGAGGGTTCCGACGACGACCCTGCCTCGGCCAACCTCGACACGGCCGACCCCGAGGCGATCGACCTCGACTCCTCCGATTCGAAGCCATCAGGTTTGATTTCTTCCGTGCGTTACGACTTTACTATTATGACTTGTACACGTTGGTACTTATTGTTGTGGTTGGTTGTAGATATGGCCTGTCGTCCCTTATCGTGCGAAGAACTTGTGAGGAGGCTGAAGGCGTGAGGAGCCTCCAAGAGGCAGAAGACGAGCGAGAGTAGCCATGTTCCCCCGTCGCCACCTCGCACTTGGAAGTTCACTAGGATGAGCTCGGAGTCGGCCAACCGTCCCACGCGGGGTTCGGCCCCCCCTGCGCCCCCCATGAGATGGGTGGTTGATCTTCCTTCGACGGCTTCACTTTTCCAGGGTGACATCCCGTTGGACGACCTTGCTAGGAGCCTCTCCCTACCCCGTGACTTGGTTATGTGCGAGGGTGGCTCAGGTCTTCACCCGCTCTTCGAGGTAGACACAATAAAATCTTCTCTTTGTACTTATGCCTTTTCTTCAATGTTGCAAAAATCGCGCCTAGGCGGCGCCCGGCCGCGTTGAGGAAGGCCGAAATCGGCCTCCTCCGCGGCCGGCCGCCTAGCCCGCCTGGGCCGCCTAGGCCGGCCGGCTGGTTTTTTTTTTTTATTAAAAAAATTATAAATCTGAAACATTTAAACTATTAATGTTATAATGTATTAACTAATACTCTAATAATAAGTAATAAAAATTTTATTCCTGATTAGTATTACATTTGAGCATATAAGTANATCCTGGGTTCATCAACAATGTACATTATTATTGTTGTTTTCTTTTGTTTTTTTTGAGTGATTTCCTTTTTTGGTCCTACTGTTATTAGGGCATTGTCAATTTTAGTCCACCTCATTAATTTTTGTCAGATTTCAGTCAAGTCTTATTAATGCATTGCCACTTTTGGTCCACCGTTACAATTTCCGTGAGTTGGCCGTCAAACAAAGGGGTGTTTTTGTCTTTCACGGTGTGGTCTTCTACTTTACCTTTGTTTTGTACTTTTGTGGTTTGACTGAGGAAAAGAAAAAAGAAAACATAAAAGCCTAGTTCACGTCGAAAATCTCTCCTCCGCCGGCCAACACAATGCAAGCGCTCAACTCCATCGCGCTCCGCTTGTAGCCGCTCGACCCGCTTCAGAAGACGATGTCGCACTTCCCCTCTGGAGTCGCCGTCAAGCCGCTTCCCAAGCGTTTTCGCGTCGTTTCCGCTTCCGCCGCCCCCAAGCGGGAGAAGGACCTGAAGAAGCGTGTCTTCATCACCAGGATGGGGTTGTATCCGTCTTCAGCAATGATGTGGACGCCTACTACGAGAAGCTCCTAGCTGGGGAGAGCGGCATCCGCCATCGATCGGTTCGACGCCTCCAAATTTCCAACCCGATTCGGCAGCCAAATTCCCCAAAATAAGCGGCTTGACGATTCGGGAAGAAAGCTCTCAGAGCTGATGGAATCGGGAAGGTTAGCTATTAAAGGATTTTAACTTGTAATTGGCTTATTAAAGGATTTTAACGTTTAATTGTTTTATGGGAATTACTTTCGATAGTTTAGAAATTGGGCTGAGGTTTATAATTTCTGATACAAGTAGTCTTTATTTTCTTGTTTATAATTTCTGATACAAGTAGTCTTTATTTTCTTACATTTAATTATTTTATGGGAATTACATACTTTTGGTAATTTAGAAATTAGTTTCTACTTCTCTCTGATTAGCTTCCATCTACGTTTTATATTTTCTTTTCATAATAATTTTGACCAAAATTTTTAAATTTTATATTAAGTCTAATACAGTTTACCTCGTACTTGATCCTTTCGAAATTGCTAGATTTTGGTTTCCAATTTCTTCGATTTTGATCGAATTTGCTACGATTTTGGTTGGATTCGCTGATTATGTTTTCTTTTATCTTTTTCCCAGTAAAAACACAACGAAAAGGGTAAAAGATGAGACCAAAACATGAAAAGACAAAAAATTCCTGTATTGGATGACAACTTGACGGACAATCAAACGGTGGACCAAAAGTGGCGATGCCTAAATAAGACTGGTTGAAATGTGACAAAAATTAATGAGGTGGACTAAAATTGGCAATGCCCTAATAACAATAGGACCTACCAAAAAAAGGAAATCGCTATGTTTCTCATATCAATTTTAGGATGTGTTTTCAGTTTTCGAATTCATCATAATACTTGTTTTATTTCTTTTTTTATCCCCCCGCCTTTGGTGTCATTCTTGAAATTATCCTCTGGGCATTGTTTGTTTAATCAACAGAGAGCATTTGTTTGACCTGATAAACGATCAACCCACCATCTGTGGAGTCTTGAAAGAGAAGAAACCTGTAAAGCGGAAATCCAATACTAATATTGGTAGCAAATCCAAAACTAATTTCAAGGTGATGACTTTATGAAGTCCTAAGTACATGTTCCATGCATGTTATAAAGTCACATCAACGTAACATATGCACGTACCCATCTATCCATTATGGTAATGGTATATCTAGCACTGTTTAGGTTTACGTTTCTATCTTGATTTGCAAGTTTTTGAAAACAATTGCGATTTATACTTGATAATTTTCCCAGAAAAATTGCATGTATAACGCATGTGAGTCCATGTCAATTGTTATCATACATTCATACTCAAGCTGTACACGGTGTGAAATTTTTATTTTTTATTTTTAAAAAGAGGGGGTTGTTTGATGTTTAAAAATATGCAGGAAGGTACATTAAAAAACATTTATTAGAAATGGGCGCGGGACGAACGGACCCGGTAGCATTGAGCAGAGCAAGTCCAACGGACCTCAAAGCCTTGAGACCGAGCCCAAAGCTCAGTCCCATCTGCCAAAGGCTTCGCTAGATCTTCCTGCTTTTGTTCCTGTATAGTAATTAATAAATTATTATATGAAGTGATATTTCATTACTATATGACTAATTTGGGGATCGTTATACCGTGGACATTGTGCACCCCGTAAGGAAATGAGTTCTGTGTATTCTAAGCAATCGTTCTGTGTAATTTAGACAATCATTCTGTGTATTATTATAGGCAACCGTTCTGTGTATTCATGTTAGTAACACATGTTGTGATGTGTTTGTGCATTCGAATGTTAGGATACACAGTATATTAATACAAAATACACAGAACTCATCCTCATAACATTCGAATGCACAAACACATCACAACCTGTGTTACTAACATAAATACACAGAACGGTTGTCTAGAATGCACAGAATAATTGGCTAGAATACACAGAACGATTGCCTAGAAGGCTAGAAGACACAGAACTCATCTCCTTTAAGATAACTTTTTTAGGTAAAATCGTACACTACAACACACGATCTAACCCACCAAGTTACTCCATATCTTTTGTATGAAAGCACGACCACTAATTGTTATTTCGAATTTGGCGAGCGGGCAAAATGGTAAACTTGCCGCCGGCCCCCTGATGGAATTGCATGCATACAACAAATTGAGGGTTTTATTTCTTGTTAAAATATTTTATATATGCATGTTGATAGAATTGCAAATCAAAGAATCATTTGTCATGTACAAATTAAAAAGTGATGTACAAAATAATAGAAAAACATAACCAGCACAAACCAATTTAATCGGATAAATGCAAATTAAACAACAATAACACTAGCTTTACAATGTTGATAACCTTGGGACAGAAGACACACACTAGCCATGATGAAATTAAAGTTAAGACGCACACAATAAGCCTTGCAACCGGCTAGATTTTGTTTAACAAAGTAGTATGAAGTACACGTTGAACTACTTCATATTTTAATTAGGGACGATTGAAATACGTAGAGGAAGTAGAGTTGTTACTTTTTGTAGCTGCTATAATCAACAAGGGGACAGCGATCAAGAGAGTAGCAACCACTTTCAATACTCTGTCACAAGCTCCTGGTTGGTTCCAATAATAACAATAGCTATAGCGAGAATAATGCTCATCCACATCCTTGTACACCGACGCAAAATAGAAGTTAGTGGAAGGAGTATCTACCTCACCATTCATGAGATTGTTGAAAATATAGGCCACCTTTCTATCTTCATCTAAGAGGTTTTGAATGATCCCATTCTTGCGTAGCAAACTCACGTCTCTATTGGTGTCCAACAAGTGGTCCATCAGCCTCGCGTAATCAGTGAAGTATTTGGGGTTTAGTGCGTTGCAGCGTTGCTCCAATGCGATCATGTTTCGAAAGAATAATTCAGTGTAGTTGTCGACTTTAAAGCAAGGTATGGTCATTGCCCCATTATGAAAGGTTATATCGAACAAGCTAATGGCACCGGTAAATTCGGGTGATGGAATATTTTCGTATTTCTTTGGCATATGGTAGACTAGGCCAGTCTTGTAAAATCCAACTCCAACCTCTTTAAGCTCTGTCGCACTGTTCATATGGTTTAATTTTAGCCACATATTTTCTTCATTCCCTTTTCCGGCCTGGGAAATTAGGGTTTGGGCATTTATCGGAAGACAAAGGCTGTAGACAACATGGAGTAGATCCATGGGTTGTTGAGGTATATTGTCATCATGAAAGTTATTAATGGTAAACTTTGGTGCTAAAGAAACAAAAGCGAACTTCACCAGTCTTATGAAACAAGGAACTTCTTCAGTGTTACCAGTCATTTTCTTATAAATGGCTGAGAGGACGTCAAAAGGGAGTTGATTTTCGAAAAGAAGCATGTCTCCACGAGCTTTCTTCCCTTCAACGCTACGTCGGGGATCACCATAGCCGCCTTCCTTGCATTTCAGAACAAACTCCACCACAAAGCAGCCATCAAGCAACAACATGTCTACCATCTCTTCATCATTATTAGGGTAGGTAATTCCATTTTCCTTGTAATAATTTTGGGCTTTGTCCAACAATTTCATATCTGGATTCTTAAGGTATTCCCGATACTCTTCCACCGACTGCCCCACTACCCTTTCGAGAAAAGACTTCATATACAAATTCTTATATTCCTTGTCCTTAACTTGATCAACCTCTTTAGAGTACTTGGGCCCAATGGATACTAAAGATGGTTTATAGCATGAAGTTGATATTTCTATTTCCTGCCAGTGAGGTATTTAAAAATTGAGAAATTATATCTTTGTATCCTATTCTAGTTCGCTAATTTTTTATTTTTAGTTTGCCTATTACAATATGTTGGACTGCGGTTGAGTTCAACCCTTGTTCAATTTGAGATCGGACGTTATGCTTTATCATAGAGACGTTTGGTTAAATGATTAATTAATGATCAACTATTTATTACCAATTGATTTTAATAAAAATATGACAACAAAAAACTCCATAGTTAAGCGTACTTGACTTACAAGATATGTGACTTACTAGGAACTAAGCATAGGAGTCAAGTCCAGTACCGGGAGGGATTAATGGGCACAGATGCTAGGCATGTTGTGCAACTAGGTTTTGTGATCGATGGTTGTGAGAGTTCAACACATGCTCAATTCGAGACGTGGCGATATGGCTTACCAGGAGGAATGTGATTAATATAATTAAATGGTTAATGTCTATTTATTTATCTCTAATTGGCTGTAAGAAGAATTTGACAATTGAGGTCCCAGTGGTGATCTACTGGGAAGTAAAGGGAAATACTAGATCCAACACAATAATCATGTATTTATACTATTTTTAAGGGTCTATTCAAGTTCTAGTCTTCCATCAATTCTTACTTTTCTTAGCTTTAAAATTAAAGAATTTTAGTTTTCAAAAAAAAAAATTAAAGAATTTTAACGACATTAAAAGTTTGGAAGCATTTGTTTTATACTCTTTAAAAATCTACTGGTATCCCATTAAGACTTTTATAGAGTCTTTAAAAGTCTATCCATATTTAAAAATTTATTAACTTTTACCGACTTCATCATATTAGGATTTATGTAAACTTTTTTCTTACAAATATAAATACTTAAAATCTCACACCTCAATCCCAAAGTTGAACTAAGCATAGGAGCCGAGTCCAGTCTCGGGAAGGGATTAATGGGTGTGGAGGCTATCAGGCATATTGTGCAAATAGACTTTTTCCTTTGTCTGAACTAGACAAACTTTTCATTTATTCCTGTCAAAGTTTACGTCATAACTTCATAAATACTCATACTTTTTTTATTTTATCTTTCACTTTTTTCTTTTCTAGTCACATCCTGGTCATAAAAACTTACAGACACATATTTTATAGACCCGTACAAAGTTTATGAAATTTTAAATGATTGTTTGAAAGTATAAAAAAATTGTTGTGAAAGTCATTTAAAATATATTATATTATGATAGACTTACAGATGTTGTCGAAGAGTAATTAATTAAAGATTTATGCAATGAATTTATAGCGTAAGAATTCATAAGCTTTTGTAGTGTATATATTGAGGCCTCAATTGCCATTATATTATTTAAACTATTCATCTTGTAAACTCTTATTGATATTTTAAAATATTAATTTTTTCTATAAGATTGATTATATAATGAAATTTTTACATTTAAATTTTTAAAATAGAGAGAAATTTTTGTCCCATACATAATAGATCAATTTGTAATAAAATGTAAATTTTAATTAAAGTAATATAGATTTAGAATAGGAAATTAAAATTAACATTGAATAAATTAAAATGTACAAATTATCAATGCAAATTATTACACTAACATAATTTTTATTCCCATTATAATTTTATCCATATTGACTCTTATTATATTTATATATAAATATATATTAGTATATAGATATGTAAAATTACCACAATGTAATTCTAGATGTCGTCGAAAAATAGATTCAGAATGCTAACCTTTCCATTATCAATTTCTCCGTTGCTCATTTGATCATTTAAGTCGCCTATGTCCAAAGCAACTTCATGTCGCTCTTCCTGCTTCCGTTCATGTAAATGATATATTATAAGAGAGCATACTTCATTAATTCTCATATCAAACGATTATCACTACGTCAAAAAACTATAATTAGTAGTGAATGTACAACTTTATTTCTTTATACTTGCAAAGCAATTAACATCACATTTTGATCATGGTTGCAGTATGCGCTAGACTCTAGTCGGTGGTAGACTAGTGCCTAGCGCCTAGGCGTCGACCTATAAAAACAAAAAAATAGGGCATGTGTGTGAGTGTATGTAAATAAATAAATTTAAATATATATAAATATAATAAAAAAAAATTAACAAGGCCAACTCGCCCGAGTTAACTCGACTAAACTCGGCTGAGTTAGGCGCTAGTCAGCCGCCTATAGGGAGCAATTCGTCTCGGCCTAGAGGCGCCTAGCACCTAGGCAACCGATTTTTGCAACAGTGATTTTGATGACATGATGCTAGACTCGGCTCTCCGAGCCGTTACCCAACATAAGTGTTTGATTCAAATTATCTCACATAACCTTAGGAATGTGGTATGGTAATACCATATTCCCTTGTTTGGTTCAAGGGAATATGAAATTATGGGATGTGAGATAACTTTTGGTAGATTTCATGAGAATCACATTTCCCCGACAGTGTTAGGTTATATGAGAGTTTTGTGAATGTTATATTACCTCAAAATATCTCTTGAAACAAACACCCCCTTAGATTTGAGTTGTTGATTACATTTTTCAAGACGTTTAACATCATGACAAGTTATGAAAATCAGCAAAGTTACTTTTAGAGACATGATAATATCTTTTACCTAAAAGGTATTGGTTAAGACCCAAAAGTCAATTGCGTGCAACTTAAAAGGAGAGATTGTAACTAGTTTTTTTTTTTTTTGAAAACGAGAGATTGTAACTAGTAGACACCTATCATTTTAAAGAGCACCAATAGAGATAAATTCAAAGTCGTTTAAATTGTTAATTAGCTCTCAAACTCTATAAATAGAGCCACTCATGTAAGGCTTAAAGAGTTAAAGAAAAGGCAAGTATTGAGTGTTAATAAGTATGCAAACAAGCTTCCATTGGGCCAATGGACACCAAAGATAGTTTATAAAAGTTGCGCTTTCAAGGATGGAAAATTATTCGATCGATCCGGGTCCACCTTGTTATGTGGATCTAAGTCCAAAGATACACTATTTACATGCTAAATATTCACAGTTTATTTTTTTTAAAATTCACAATTTGTTAAAACATTGTATTGTATTAAAAAATTTTCAAAACGTAAAAACACAAATTATATTCTAGAAGTTCAAAATTCTAATACCAAAAATACAAAATAAACCAAATAGAAAAAATGTAATAGAGTCATTAGTATTCATAAAAAGATAGTTTTAAGGTCAGCCAAATATTTTTTTTTTTAATATTTTTCAGAAAATGAGTCATTTTTTAAAAAACATTTTCTAAATTTTCTAATGAACCTAGAAGTGACACGTTAGATTACGTACAATCTAACGTGGACCAAATCTAGTGGTTACATAATTTAAATTTACAGGGAAATAATTTCAATTTTTTCACAACTAAGAGCGCACATTCTAAATGATTTGGTAGCCCGGAAAATGATTTTCGAAAATTATTTTTCGGGTGCTTGATGTTTGGCAAGCTTTGAAAAATGTGGTCAATAGAAAATGAATCTCGTTGACCACGGAAAATAGGCTAGTTTTTTCGGAAAATGACTTCCGGACAAAAAGCTCGGAAGTCATTTTCCAGAACTGGACAATGGCTTCCTGCCAGAGAGGGACGGCATTTCCGCCGGAAACCAGGGTCAGCTCTGGTTTCTGGCCGAAATGCCGTCCCTCTCTGGCAGGAAGCCATTGTCAAGTTTTGGAAAATGAGGGCTCTGGTTTCTGGCCGAACGAGAGCAGATCCGCTCTGGTTTTCAACGGAAACCATAGCAGTCGTCGCTCTTCGCTGCTCTTGTTTCAGCCGGAAATCATAGCAGCGACGGTTTTAGTTCTTTTTTTTAAAAAAAAATATTATTAGTTTATATATTATATTTTAAATAAAATTATAAAAATATGTAATTATACATTTCTACTCATTTTCGTGAAAATGAACCAAACACACAAAAACAATTTTCCAGGATGCAACCAAATATCGGAAATGAAATCATTTTCCAAAAAAAAATTCCAAAAGTCATTTTTCTACTTTCCAAACACACCCTAAAACACATTTATTAGAAATTGATGCAGGGCGAACCGACCTGATAGCCCTGATGAGACCGAGCCCAGGCTGCTAGCAAAGGCTTCTCTGGATCTTCGTGCTCCTGTTCTTGTAATTGGTAAATTATAAGAGGTGATATTTCATTACTATATGACTAATCATTTTCAATTTGAAACAATGTTTAATGATTCAGCAACATAATAGGCACTATTAAATCTTTCATTTACCTAATACTTTCATAAATTGATACTTCTAATTTCAAAATTACAAGAAAATAATACTTTTAGTCTTCAATTTTACTCGTTATCACTTTCATTGCTTATGAAATGATTTTGGCAAAGTGACTGTTATAATGTAACCCTAATACAAGTTTAGAGACAACAACCCTAATACAAGTTTAGAGACAAAAAAAAAAAAAAAAAAAAAAAAGGTTACTCCGCAAATAGTGTACTTGAGGAATGAAAGTGATATGTTTTTAAAAATAATAATAATTTTGCAACAAAAAGTAGCATTTTCCATTTTTCCTTGTACTCTTTTACACTAGTAAAGGGAATAAAAAATCAATTAAGCTAATTAATATAACTAAAGTCTCATTCTTGAAGGTACTAGATGGGCTTGGAGCAAGGGTAATTTGGAAATTAAAGAAATGGATGTATTAACTATTAATCACTTTATGAATAAATTTATTTTATACGGAGTATATAAATTGTGTGGGAGTTGTAATTGTATCAATTGTATGTAAGGAGTAAGTTCACTTTGCAATGTGGACTTTGGTTTAAAAATTGTGTTTATAGTTAATATATGATGTATTTTCAGTTAATAAATTATATGTCTGTAAATAAATCAAATGCATATCATTTGTGAACTACAGACACATAAAATATATATTAACGACTTATTATGTGTTTTCAATTTATTTACAAACACATCTGTTAATTGTAAACACATAATATTAATATCATACTTATTATGTGTTTTCAGTTTATTTACAAACACAGTACTTTCTCAACCTGCTGAAGCACAATGAGTCAATGGTTGCCTCCACTGAGGCTCGAACCCACTTCATCATACATGTGAGAGTGTTAATCGGGACACCGAATGCCACTTTTGACCACAAGGTCTTTTTTTAAACATTTTTCATTTTAAAAAAAAAAATAACTAAAATCAATGACAACACCTTGTAGTCTAGTAGCACCAAGTTTCTCTCTCAAGGTTGAAAGTTCGAACCTCAGTAGAGACAGTGTTAACTTTTTGTGTTTCAGTAGGTTGAGAAATTCGTTACGAACAGATACTCCATTAGATTCAGAAACTAAAATCAATGAAACCGTGGAATGTAAAGTAGATTTCATACCGCTATTTCAGTAGTGGTCAAGTCCGGGAGATCAGAACAATCAGAAGTAGTGCCAGTATAACTGTCTGCCATCCCACCTTTAATGCAAGGATGAATAGCATTTTTTTGAAAAATAAGTTAAATTCCATAAACAAAATTAGCACCCTTTTATTAAATAACTGTAAATGAACTGGAATTTGCAGCGGAACAGAAGAGAGAAAAAGAATGCAGAAAAAGAAGAGAATTAGGAAGAAAAAAACCAGCTTGATTGGCGTAAGTAGTAGCCTTATACTCTTATTCTTTAAAAGAGGTTGGGAGTTCGAATCCCACTTTACCCCTTAATTAGGCTAGCCCGATGCAAACGGGGATTATTACGGACATAAAAGGTGTCTCTTATTGTAAGGGAAGAAGAAAAAGTATGCAGGACGTAAAGGTGCCTCCTACTATAAATATAAGACAAAAAAAGGAATTAATTCTAAACAGTAAATATGATTTGATAAAAACTGAGGTCGAATAATTTTTAAGATGGGATAAAAAGAGCAAGTTTTTTTTTTGCATACCTGATGTGAGGATAGTCCTAGAATTGAGAGGTTGAGATCAGAGTAATGTTATTGTCTGAATGGAATTAGATAATATCAATGTAGTTGGAGTGATGTATTTATAGATAAGAATTCCGAATTCCAAATGAGAGGTTGAGAGTAATGTTATTGTCTGAATGCAAGTTGATAATATCAATGTAGGGGTTAATGATTGGAGTGATGTATTTATGGTCTGTTTGGTTGACATGAAAGGAATTTAAATTACAACATAATTCAATGCATTCTTCAATTACGGTGTTTAGTTGAAGGGAATTACAATTCCACCGAATTGTAATTCCCTTCATTTGATGAATTCTAATTCATAGCCACCCCCTATGAATTCTAATTCAGTGCCGAATTGGAGGAAAAAGCTATTGTCAAGACATTTTTCCCTTCTATCAATGCACATCCTCATCAGTATCATTCACTCATTCTCATCTGCTGGCAATTGTTCTTTATATTTTTCTTTCAATTTTGCATTATATTTTCCAGTTTTCTATTGCTTCTTTGTTCATTTGTTTTCTTTGTTTTATGTATGTTATCGCTGCTGCTTCTGTAGTAACAATAATAACAATAATAATAATAATAATAATAATAATAATAATAATAATAATAATAATAATTATTATTATTATTATTATTATTATTATTATTATTATTACTCCGTATTATTATTATTAATATTATTATTATTATTATTATTATTGTGTATTACTACTACAACATAAGGGCATTTTAATCATTCTGTTACTTCTTACCTTTCAATTCCCTGTACTCCTATTTCTGCATACCAAACACTGTAATTTCAATTCCTACTTTATTCATTGAATTGCAATTCCACCGAATTACAATTCTTTTCCCCCATAATTCCTTCCTCCCAACCAAACGCCCTGTTATAGTTTTATTTTTTTTGGAAGAATATTTATAGTTTTTTTTTTAGTACTATTCCCTATGTTCGAACCTGATACCTCTCGAATGAACTTTTTAGGATAAGATAATATATTTTATGTGTTAGAATAATAAAATTTTTGGGATAAGATAATGTAATTTATGAGTTAGAATTTAGAAAATGTACTTTTATGTGTTAGAATAATTTACTCTATGTATTAGAATAATGTACTTTATATGTGTTAGAATAATAAAATTTTTGAAATAAATGAATATATTTTATATATTAAAATAATGTATGTTATGTGTTAAAATAATATAGCCTATAAATTAAAATAATACTCCCTCCGTCCCATTTTATGTGTCTTACTTTCCTTTTTAGTTTGTCCCAAAATGTTGTCCTCTTTCTAAAAGTGAACATCACCATCATTCTACTTTTCCCACTTTACCCTTATGACTTTTCATTTCTTTATTGCTTTTATTTCCAAAAGTAAAAAAGTTGGGGGCATAATTGGAAAGCACACCACATTTACTTTAATTTCTTAAAAAGCGTGCAAAAAGCAAATGAGACATCCATTTCGGGACGGAGGGAGTATACTTTATTTATTTTTGGACAGTTGTCCACGCGTAATAATTATGGGTCTTTGTCCACGCGTAATAATTATGGACGACCCGGATTAGATCTCAGCAAAGACTTTGAAGCAGGTAGCCTTTAGGTCTTCAGGCCATTGTCGTTTTTAATTTTTATGAGTGACACTGAGATTTGAGAATTGAAATGATGACGTGTCCACTATCCAGCTTCCCAAACCGTGTTGAACGAATGCATCTATTCCCATTTCCCATTGATATATGTCTTTTAAATACTAGATTTATTTGTGGAAAAAATTTAAATATTTATGCCTTAAAAAAATTATATCAAAATTTTTAAAATTTTGTGGGAAAAGAAATTCAAATTTTTACAAAATTTATTTCCAAACCTTTAAAATTTGGTTAATAAAATTTTTTTAAACAAAAACATAAAACTTTGTGTATGGTAACAATTATACCAAATTATACATAGTAATAATTCTAATAAAACTTTAAAATTTGACAAACTAATATCAGTATGTTATAACAATTATAATTTCCGATACAAATAAGTTTAAAAATTACAACATAATATCATTTTTTAAAATATAATATAACAAAATATCTAATTTATAAAACTAAAAATTAAAAATTAAAATCTTACAAATTTTTTTTACCTATATAAAAGCATGTTCAAATTTTAAATTTTGTTATTGCTAATTCTTTTATTTAAATAAACTACGCCACATGTATCTTAAATGAAAATTTTAATAATACTACTTATTAACAAAATTTCAAAAAAAGAGTATATATATTTTGAAATTTTAAAATTCTAAGTGTCAGTATTAATTTGTTTCCATCCATATAAATTATTTTTTTAAAATGAAGTTCTTCTCATTCCCCTGGTGGCAAATTATTGTGTGTACTGTGGTCTATATAGCTTTGTGAACCATAAATATAATGTACATTTTTAATATACTAAAAGTACATTATTTTTGTACTAATGGTATATTATTTGATAGTATATATACTCTAACGTACTTTCAAATATTATACTTTACGTACAAAAATAATGTATTTTAGCATATTAAAAAAGTATTTTTTTTATTTATGGTCCACACAGGTGTGTAGAGTGTAGACCATGGTCCATGTAATAAGAAAAATACTTCATGTACTTCCAAAAACATACTCCAAACTTTTATTTCCAGTTGTGTTCAAATTTAATTGAAAGAAGAAAAAAATGTATGGATAAATATCATGACCCTTTTTAAATTAGGCAGAAGGGTCAAATAGGTCTATGTAATACAACTGATTGTTCATCCAGCACCATGAACTACAATATGGTCCATCTAGACCCTCAAACTTATTATTTTGGAGCAAGCAAACCCTCTAACCAATTTGTGACCTGTAATTGCAGGTATTACAGGTCATCTAGAGTTCCGGCCAACTCCAGCGAACCTCCGATGAACATTTAACCAAATTCCGGCAACTAAAGTCATAATATCAACGACCGACAACCGTTGACTGTTGTTGTCGCCGGTCACATTCTGCCGAAGAAGGCTGGTCGCCATCTCCGGCGATTGGAGATGGCGACCAGTTGGTCACCTTGGCCTTCTCCACTGCCGGAGATGGCGACCAAGTTGGTCTCCTTTTGCACGGCCAGAGAAGGCGACTAGCCATCTTTGGTAGAACGCGACCGGAGACAGCGACAATCGCTGGTCGTTGATATTGTGACTATAGTTGCCGGAATTTGATCGGATGTTCGCCGGAACTCTAGATGACCTGTAATACTTGCAATTACTGGTCACAAATTGGTTAGAGGATTTGTTTGCTCCAAATTAGATGGACTATATTGTAGTTCATGGTGCTGGATGAACAATCAGTTGTACTACATAGGCCTATTTGACCCTTCTGCCTTTAAATTAAGCAATAAAGATATGCCATAAGGGTATAGAAAATAAGAGTAAGAATTAGGAACTCATGTATAATTATAGGGTGTTGCTATTCCTTCCACCTATGGTGCAAATAACATTGAAATTTACAAAATATTACAAATTTCAATAACTTTATATGTGGTATAAATAGAAATAAGGTATAGATATGGCTATTTACACCACCATGGTCAACTGTATTAATTACACAAAGAAAAAGATGTTGGAATTAGAGTTTTCAAAAAAACAAGGTGTTGGAATTAGAGTTTTCAGAAAAAAAAAAAAGTATTGAAATACAATGCATATTATTTAAACAAAATTAAATTAAATAACAATTTTAAATTTTAAAAACAACATATATATATAT
>CM008337.1:17511332-17521346 GCA_002525835.2 Ipomoea batatas | reverse complement strand
AATAGTTTAAATATTTAATTACAAAATATTATAGACAAAATTATTATTCTATCACAATTAAAAATATAAATAAATAAATAATATTTTAAATAGAAAACATAATATTTGACCAACTTTAATAAATGTGGTGTATATAGCAAATTCTATTTACACCACCTATAAAGCTATCAAACCTATTAAATAGTGGTGTAAATAGAATTTTGGGTGGTGCAAATAGAATTACCCTAATTATATTACTCATGTAATAATGATTGCCCCTAGTTGGGGTGGGGTAAATTCCTTGGAAAAGAATCAAAAGATGATTGAGCGTGTGTGAATTCTGCAGCAGACTTGTGGGCCTTATCTATTCCATCTCTTGAGCCTCAACTATCTTAGAGCATCCTTCCTCATTAGTTGATATTGGCACAAAGTTTTAGAACAAAAAATTAATGCATGAATTTTTTCTAAATGGGAATTGGTAGATTTTGAAGATGTTTTTTTCCTGCAAATGTTAAGGTTTTGGTAGAAATTGGTGGGGTCTACTATAGGATTTAATTTGCGCCTCACATGCGCGAGGCGCAAAATCATGCGCCATGCGGGCGTGTGACTACTTCTTCTTCTTCTTCTTCTTTTTTTCTTTTTTTTTTTTTTTCTTTTTTCAGTTTTTTTTTGTTTTATTTTTTTCTTTTATCATTTTCCTCCACCCCATTTTTTCTTTCATAATCACACTTACAAAAACTACACAAAAATCACACCTGAGTTTAATTATTGTGGAAGGCCTTACTAATGGAGTTTATTCAAGATTTTTTAGGAGTTTTTGTATGTGTGATTAGGAAAGAGAAAATGAGAAGGGATGAAAAAACAAAACAAAACAAAACAAAATTGATTTTAAAAATTAAATAAATAAAAATAGGAGCTATCAGGCGCCTCTGGTGGCTGTCACGCACGTTTTTATGGTGCTGATACTGTTAGAATTTGCAAAGGTCATTTTGGCCATTTATATATTTTATATTAATAATATTATTAATAGTATTATTATATTAATAAATAAAATAAATAACTTTTTTATAAGGTGCTGTGATAGTGGGCCATTTTTTAAAGAAGTGAGAGAATTGTATAAATGAAGAGTGAATAGTAATTAATTGCAAATTTAATTATATATACTCCGTACCATTTTGGAAGTGAGAAAATTTTATGTATACGGATAACCTTTTATCTTGTAGACTAGCTGGAAGCTATCTCTTCAGGTCGAAGCACTAAAAGTCACAATTGTTGTATTTTTGTCGATCGAGGGAATCTACTACTTCTACGACAACTCCGCTTCTCGCTCGAGTGCTATAGATTCCATAAGACAAAAGAGCCCTGTCATACGATCCATGAAAACAAGGGCTTGTTCACTTGTTGGTAGGTTGGAGGATTAAAAACATGACTCTTGCTTTCTAATTGGCACCTACTTCTATCAAAATGATCAAGCGGAACTTCTATAAGTGTAGTGCAAGGAATCCGCTTCGCAACTTTTTACTTCTTGCTCATGCTAAACGGCTTATTGTATAAGTTGATTCTCCTTCTTTCTTATTTGAGGATTTAGCCATGGTTGATAGTTTATTTTAGTTCAAATTTATTTTAATCTTTATAAAGAGTAATATAAACAAAATACTCTACAACTCCTATTTTAATATTCATCTTTATTCAAGTTTGTACCATCAGTTGAGTTCGTTAACTAGCATAGTTGAAGAAAATGCTGGCATTAATTTTATGAGTGGGCAAGTGTTCATAACTTGTTTTGGGTGTATTAGTTAACTTTTTACATTGTAAAAGCTTAATATTAATGTATTAGTTTAACTAATTAATTTTAAAACAAAACTTGAGTTAGCATGACATATTATATTATATTGATTTAGCAGTGACAGTTTAGCACCACGTCATCAAGGATAATGGAAGAATTTTGTTAGTAACCATAATTATACTTAGATTTTGATGATGTTAATATTGAATTAGCTTATCTTAAGACAGCGGACCAGCGACCGAGTCTGCAGAGCAGACCAGCAAAGCAAATTAGTGGACAACAAGGTTGAAAAATCGCTAGGCGCCTGATTTTTAATAAAGAGAGGCAGAGGATATAAGGGCTATATGGCTAATTGGCTAAAGGGAGACAGGGAGTCAAAGTCATATTTGAATCGCAAATTCGCAAGAGGAGAGGAACGGACGGGAGAGGACAATTCAAGGCCGACGGAGGAGGGAGTCTGAACCATCGAATTCAAGGCCACCGGAGCAAATTCGCAAGCCAGATTTGAAGTCTGATGTCTGGGTAGAGGTTCAAGGCTTTCGGAGCTCGTCCCATCGTCTTCGTTGTTGGTTGAGGAGAGAGGCAGAGGTTTAAGGCCAAACGGAGGGGCAGGCAACAACGAAAATTTCTGGGCTACATTGCTCCATTCTTGGTGGTAGGCAATGGCGACGGCTCGTCTGTGGCAGGCGAGTTGTCCGTTCTTGTTGGTCTGTGGTAGGTGACGGCTTCTGGGCTTCGTTCATCGGCGAGTGACGGCGACCAGATTTGATACGACCATTTATGTTTAGGTGACAGCATTTTTTTTTGGGTTATACGGCCGGCTAAACTGCCTAGCCGGCCGGCCGCTGAGGAGGCCGATTCCAGCCTTCCTCGATGCGGCCGGGCGCCGCCTAGCGCCTAATTAACGCCTAGGCGCGATTTGTAACCTTGGTGGACACTCATCAGTTGGGTCCTCAAGTTATCTTTAGAAGAGTCCAAAGCCACTTCATCAACAGGAGAACCAAAGTAATCCGGCTATGTCTTTGAAGCAATGAGATGAAGACATTTGGATTTCTCCCCACTATTAAATAAATAAAGGACACATACTGTAGCACCACTTTTCTTTTCAAATCGCACGAACTCGATCTGAGAAAAAAGACAATGGAAGTTACAGAAGAAGATAAAATAGAACAATTGCAATTTGCAACACGTTGGAGTCAGTAGTAGAATTGGACACCTGTCGCACGGGGGGCAATGAATTTATTCAAATTTCTATAATATTACCAGCCTACCCTCACCTCTATTCTATAAATAGAGGTCTCTGAAACTCAAAAAAGTGGCTTGCTTGATTATTGGTGGGAATTATTGCTTACTTGCCTTACTGAATTATTGTGTATTTTGAATTTTTAAGAGAGAGATATACGGAGCTAACAACGTTCATATGCCAAATAGAGTACAATGCATTGAGGAATTAAATCAAGGCATAGGGTAAGTGATAAGTGCTCAAATGCATTTATTTTCATTATCGATCTATTTCATATCAATTTGGTCTATTTCTTGTTTAGATTTATTGAATTTGGTACTTAGTTCTTTATCATTTGGGTTTTAGGTGTTTCTAACCAAGAATGGTAAAAACAAGACAATTCACGACATGCTAGAGTATTTTGACCATAACTATGTCATACAAAGTCCAATTGAGGTGATTCAAGTTCCAATGGGAAGCTAAGGAAGTCCTCTAAAACTTTCTTATTCAACACATTGAGAGATTCGAGACGCATTGATGCTAAAAAAATCAAAAGATTCAGACGCGCCTTGAGGAATCCGTCATGCAACATGTTAATAGTGTTTTGTTCATATTTCCCTCATATTTACGTTATGTGTATTTTTTAAAAACTTTATACATATGTAGACCTTAAAAATATTAACATGTAGATCTTAAATAAACTCAAAGCCTACTTAGGACTTACTTTGAAACTTTTTTAATGACCTACATAGGCTTTTAAAAAAATGCTTCATGCCAGACTAGACCAATTGTAGGCCCAGTCTTGAGCCTATTGTTCCTTTTTTTTTGTCCTAATTTCTCGACCTTAAAGAACTTCAAGCCATTCGCCTCTTCCCTCACTCTCCTCACCCAACCCAAAGGTGGTGGAGTAGCGACGATCATGATTTGGTGCAACGACGTCGATACCAAGCCCTAATCACTGAACCCGTAGAGAGTGTGACCTTATCTCTTGAGAGCATACACGACGTCCATGGTGGTGGCTATCTTCCGACAAGCGTGCTCGGTGTAGGTAACAGCGTCGCGGATCACGTTCTCGAGGAAGATCTTGAGGACGCTGCGAGTGGCGATGGAGTTGATTTGGGAAATTGGGGCTGGATGCGAAGGTGTATGAGGAACTTATTTTAATTTTTATTATTTATTTATTTTTTATTTCAATTGTTTTAAAAACTGATTTTTTTTTTAATTTTTATTTTACTTATCCTTATGTGGCGAGTCAAATATTAAAATTGTTGTCAAGTAATCTGCCACGTAAGCTTTTACCGGAAGGTTTACCAGCTAACGGCGTGGGATGCACTAATATTAAGAATTGATGTGTTTAATTACACTTTTTGAAAGTTCATAGACTTAATTGACTTTTTATGGACTTATTTGACTTTTTTTTTTTAGTCAAAGCATATTATATAAAAATTAAAATTATAACCCTGAAAGCTTCAGCCGACCCGCCATCTCTCGGACTCTCAGCATCGCCAACGCGCCACTGCCTTCGCCTGTTAGCCATTGCTCACCATCGCCAAACACCACCGCCAAACATCACAGCCTTCGCCATTGCTCACCATCTCCGCCTTCTTCATTGTCTGCTAACGCTGTCGACTTCGCCGTCTCGCAGTCTTAATTACAAGACTCCAGGTAGATGTTTGTGAAAATGTCTAACTGAATACGTGTTTTGTGCCCACGAGCTATGTATCCTGCCAATTGTTTCATTTCTTTATTTAATTGAAAATAAACTAGTTTCTAGTTCATTAGTTGTGGTTGAATGGATATATTATTTGGTTCATGCCTTACGTCTTAGGTTCAATTCTTCGTCTTCTTCAATTCTCCTAATCTACTTCTGTGCAGGAAATGAGACATTTGAGAGGCTAGCATCAATGCAGTTACTAGCAAACTTCTCAATTTCCTTGTTGACTGGGTATCACTTGACCAAGTTGGAGTTGCAAATAAGATGAGCATATGGACAGGAATCACAAGTTTCATCCCCTTGTTGGGTGCATTATTTTCTGATTCGTACCTTGGCAGATTTTGGACCATTTCCTTCTCCCCCATATTCGAAATCTTGGTGTGTATCTACTCTAACTTATTAGTAGTATTTGTTCAAGAGGAAAACATAATATTTTAAAATAAAAAATAATGCCAAATTGTTTTTATGAGTGATGAGTAAATACTGATGGCGATTTGTCTTTATAAGTTGACTAGAGAAGAAAGTTACAGTAAATAGTTAATGCATTGAAGACAATGATGGCAATAAGTATGTCAACAGTAAGTATGCTGGTTGGTTTAGATTTCGGCAATAAGTATTTTGGTTTGGTTGTCTTAGATTTAGAAAATAAATTAGCATCACCACTGAGGTAATGTTAGTCTTAGAAAACTATTAACTATAATGTCCCTTTTTAGTATTTATAGTTACAATTAAGTTTTATGGTTTTCTTCTATTGATATGATTTGTTGACACTGTTTGTAGTGCGCTGATTCACAAAAAATCGAATATTAACTTGATGGCCACGGATTTCTAGTCTCTTGTAAGGCTTTTTTTCTCAGATTGTACTCTTCCTGGTTTACTTCAATTTTTTAAGGATTAAGATTGCTTGGTTGAAAATATGCTATTTCAGTCTTTATAGTGTGACTATTGTGAGTTATTTTATCAGATTATTTTTTTGAAAGACAAAGTAAATATATAGGCATCTAACGAAGATACTACAAACGCCATGATAAATTGAATGTACAAGAAATAAACTTGTGTGGTTAGTAAATAGTTCAACACTTTTTTCTGGTCAGCTTGTAGTCTATGGCATGAACTTAATCATATGGAGTTTCTACCCAACTTCATGTTGGTATGGAAAGCCTACTTTTTACTTTCTTATATTTAACTTAATTTGTATTTAAATAGGACATTATTGGAATGCAATGAAGTAAAAGCAATGATTAGTATTGGATGTTGTTTTACCTTTCTATCTGAGGAAGCTGCTAGTAAGGATGATTCTCATTGTGGTTTTCCATTGAGTAAAAGTGTTAAAGCTATTGGCTTAGTGCTTGGTAAAAGTGCACGTGATCTTACTTTCTAGGTATGTGCATATTTTGTATTTTCTGGGTTTCCTGTATTCTATATATGAATTCAGTGTTATGATCCACAGTAGTACATGTATGATTGATAGATTAACTCAATTCAATTGAGTATCACTGTGTGTCAGGCTGTCAGCTGGTTTTTCACCATTCAGCTCAGTGTAATTTAGCCTAACATCATATGGAGGCAAAATGAGAAAGAATGCTTCATTTATTAACCTTTCTTCCTATGCTCATTGTGATATTTGGCTTGTCTTGCTTTATCAGAGTGCAGATAGATCATAGATGGGGAGGTTTAGTACAAGCTGCTGGCCTTCACAACATCAAATGCTACAAGTGTGTAGATAGATCATAGATGTAGAGGTTTAGGACAAGCTGCTGGCCTTCAAAACATCAAATGCTACAAGTGTGTGAAGACATTGCAAATCCATTCTGGACAAGGTCGCCACGCTGCTGCCGGGGTCACCACGCCACTCTCGACGTTGCACCCGAGGTCGCCCGCTGAGCCCGAGTTCGTCCTCCCCTCAAGGCCGAGTCTCTCCTCCCCAAATCTCCACTCCATTCTCCTTAGAGTCGGGTTAGTAGCTCCCCTCTTCTAGAGTTCCTTTTATTTCCCTCCCCAAATCTCCACTCCATAAGTTTCCTTGACTTGCCAATGGATAGTGATGAGCCTATTCCTTTGGATCAATTCCCCCCTCCACTCGTCGAGGTCATCATGCCTCCTCATCCTCCTATAGAGGCTCGGCCTATCCGAGCCATCATGCCTACTAGCCTCCCGGAACCTTTCCACAAGAATAAGTACACTGAGCTCGACCCCACCATTCCTTGTGAGGTCACCGTTTCTATGGATGATTATGACATTGCATGTGCCCATTCTTTGGTCGGGCCTACCGTAGAGATGGTAGTACCTCCCCCCGGGAGTACTATTCTAGAGCCCCCTTCTCCCCACTTTTTCGGGGTCCACCTTAGGTCCCTCGAGATGGGCTTACGTTTCCCTCTCCATCCCTTTGTAGTGAGCGTCCTTGACTTCTACGGCATTGCCCCGGGGCAACTAGTGCCGAATTCACACCGTCTTCTAGCTGCTTTTTTGATTAGGTGTGCCCAATCACATGTGTCCCCTTCCTTAGATCTCTTCAATTTCTACTTTAATATCGGGTGTTCCTCGGCCACCCGTGGCAAGGGATTTGCGGGCTTCTCGGCCCGTCCCAATACAAAGATTTTCCACGAGCCCAATACCTCGAATAAAAGTTGGAAACCTCAATTTGTCTTCATTTCCACCGGTCCTTCCCTCCCGTTTCGTGTCCCTTGGGGGGGATATTTTTGCAAGTATATGGCCCCAAAGGGCGCGGCCCGGCTTGGAGTTCAGGCCTCCTCATTAGCGGTCCTTGATGGTCATCTCGACGTCGCCGTGTTGGTGACCGAGATGGCTTTGGTCGACCTCGGGTTTAGGCGTCACCCTCCTCCTCCTCCTCCTAGAGTTGTAGTGCCTGAGATCCCGTCCGCGTCAGAGAGCAACCCTGAAGATGATGCCGCCTCCGAGGGTTCCGACGACGACCCCGCCTCGGCCAACCTCGACACGGCCAACCCTGAGGCGGTCAACCTCGACTCCTCTGATTCAAAGCCATCCGGTTTGATTTCTTCCGTGCGTTGCAATTTCACTATTATGACTTTGACACGTTGGTACTTATTGTTGTGGTTGGTTGTAGATATGGCTGGTCGTTCCTTATCGTGCGAAGAACTTGTGAGCAGGCTGAAGGCGCGAGCTCACGCCTCCAAGAGGCAGAAGACGGGCGAGAGTAGTCGTGTTTCCCCGTCGCCACCTCCAGGTCCGAGGACGTCTCAGTCTCGCACTCGGGAGTTCACTAGGCTGAGCTCGGCCTCGGCGTCGGCCGACCCCATCACTCGGGGTTCGGCCCCCCCTGCGCCCCCCATGAGATGGGTGGTTGATCTTCCTTCGACGGCTTCACTTTTCCAGGGTGACATCCCGTTGGACGACCTTGCTCGAAGCCTCTCCCTACCCCGCGACTTGGTTGCGTGTGAGGGTGGCTCGGGTCTTCGCTCGCTCTTCGAGGTAGACACAATAAAATTTTCTCTTTGTACTTATGCCTTTTCGTGCTCGGATCTTACTTCTTCTATTTTGCAGGCTATTGTTCGTCAGACTGCGATGGAGGGCAAGCTGAGGACTACCCAAGCTCTCTTGGATGAGGAGGTTCGGAGGAGTGCCGGCTTGAGCGAGACTTTGGGGCTCCGGGAGAAAGCCCATGCGGTCGAGGTTAGGAAGTATGTTGTTGAGCTGAAAAAGCTCAAGGAGGATCTTGCTCTCACGGTGCCTCGTTATAGGGAGTCCGAGGCATTTCAGACGGATGTTGAGGACTATGTCGCCCTGCACATGGAGGACCTTGTCACCAGGTGGTTTGCTACCGAGGCTGGGCGTGAGCGCATAGCGGCCGAGGGATTGTTGATGTACGATGTGGGCCAGTATGCTATGCAGCGAGATATCTACACCGCCCTTGGCCGGCGGGATGCGACTTTCGATTCTCTAGCTTGGGGATTGCTGGCTAAGCTTGCGAACCCCGACCCAGCCGCGTCTGCCGAGTCCGCGGAGCCTGTTGGGAGTTGTGGCCGATCTCGAGCCTTTTGAGGTTGTGGCTGACCTCCGCCCGTCTTCGCCTCGAGATTCTGCCACCTCTCCCATGCAGTTTGCCCATTTGCTTCCGGATCTTTCCCTCGGGCTTTGGATTGCTGCCGCTGTTCCTTTGGATCAGATTCACCTCAAGGACGTGGGTGACCTCGTGCAAGGGGCTGAGAGGGGGGAGGCTGCAGGTTCTCCCCGCAATTAGTGGGTGTTGCTTCCTCTGCTTTGTTTTGGTGATATATGATACACACCTTGTTAGACTAGTAGACTTTAGTCTTTTGTTTTGATGGTGTATCGTGAACATCTTCTTCGCGCCTCTTGTCTTGTTTTGTTGATGTATATTGAACATCTTTTTTGCTTATGATATCTTACCACTCTTCATTCATGATGTGTAATTCCTTTGTTTGCACGCCTCCTTTAGCTTCGCATAATCACTAAAATGCGAGGACACGGGCGGGAACATGGATGAGCTTGGCCTCGCTCGTCCCCACCTTGAGGTCGGTCACGATTCAGGGTCGGCTTGAGACCTCGAGGTCGGTCGGTCGCGACTCGGGGTCGGCCGACGCCTCGAGGTCGGCTAAGACCCGGGGGTCGGTCGAGGCCTTGATGCGCGACCGTTTTCTTCCGACGTTTGCTTTCTTATCTTCTAGTTTCTTTCTTTGCTTTTCTTCATGCTATTTGCTTTTCCAAGTTGTTGTTAGGCCCGGGCACATCAACCCTTGACTCTTAGCACACCCGTTCGATGGTAGGTGAGGTTATTGATTCTACTGATTAAAGATCCTTGGACATGATTATTGTTTCTATTTATTCAGGATACAGCTTGGGCAGCCAAAAACTGTTAAGGTTGAAGCAAACCTTGTCAGATTATTAGCCTACAATAACAAGGTATGGAATTTTTAGTCACTTTGAACGTGCAATGCATTCACTATTTTTTCTCAAACTTGTTTCTGTGCCTCACCCCTGGTCACAGCACTAAGTACCAAACATGTATTGATTCTATTGAAAGAAATTACCAATAGCCCTCTACATTCAGTAGTTCTGTTGTTCCCTGTTACTGCTTAATGACTTGCCTTTTTCACTGGTGCTTGTTGGGCTTATCACGGAAGGCTTATCAGATTTTGGAATATGTTTATGATGTATCATATGCTTATTGTTTGCTTTTTGATTTTGATGAGAATTTACTTGAGTTTTGAAGACGCTATCCATTTGCAGAGATCTTAGTTTCAACAACCTGAGTGGTCTAATCCCAATTAAAGAGAGACAGAAAATTCAATATCTATAAGACCCATGAATGCTTAT
>CM008337.1:17492183-17505759 GCA_002525835.2 Ipomoea batatas | reverse complement strand
CTAAAACACAAAAATAACCTCCCAGCCTAGTATTTGCACGCACCATCCAAAATACAACTAAAATTAACATCAATCTTAAACCATTCAATATTATAATCCAACGTACACAAATAGTCCTCATAATCCTCTATAATATATTAGTCCTCACCTAAATACATTTATATATATATATTTGAGTACTACTGACTCTGTTACAATGTAGTATCTGTTCAAAGCTACTTTCTCAAACTACTGAAATACAAAGAGTTAGTATCTATTCATAATTACAAATTCCACACAATTTATATATAAATTAAAATAGATTTATTCATAAAGTGATTAATACATTCATTTCTTTCCAAATTACCCTCGAAGCCTATCTAGTATTCTAGTACCTTCCAAATTAGTCATATAGTAATGAAATATCACTTCATATAATTTATTAACTAGTATGTTCACCCGTGCGTTGCACGAAATGGATTTATTATAATATTTTAAGAATATTTATATCAATATACAGTTATATAAATTAGAGCTTATTACCGAAATGATCCCTTGACTATTGCAAAATTACCAATTTGGTCCTCGACAATTTTTTCTGCCCAATTAAGTCCCCCGACTTTGAAAATTTTAACCAATTTGGTCCTCTGTTTATTGTGCCGTTAAACATCCGTTAAAATTGGAACCAAATTAGTAATTTTGCTATAGTTAAGGGACCAAATTGGTAATTTTGTTATAGTCAATGGACTATTTCAGTGAAAAATTAGTTACCAATTTGGTCCCTTGACTATAGAAAATTTATCAATTTGGTCCCTTGACTGTAGCAACATTACCAATTTGGTCCTGATTTAACGGATGTTTAACGGTAAAATAAATGGAGGACCAAATTGGTTAAAATTTTCATAGTCGAGGTACTTAATTGAGCACGAAAAATTGTTGAGAACCAAATTGTTAATTTCGCAATAGTCAAGGGACCATTTCGGTAATAAGCTCTATAAATTATAACATCAAATATTATATATTGCAATTGATGAAATGGGTTGTATTGATTATGTTTTCTGATGTTATCATTGCTTGAATTCTGAAGCGGGTCGAGCGGCTACATGTAACACCCCAATTTTCAAACCTTGGATTTATTACAAAATCCCAATAATACATCGCGGAAGCTTACATCTAACTAGCAGAAAACTGGGTGCTACCGCCACACCTAGAGTGAATTCTATCGCCTCTTTGATAAACTACACTCTAAGTGCACATGCTAAACTTACAACATCAAAATACATCAACATCCAACTTAATACATATGGAAATAAGTCTTCCAAGGTGTCTATTCTAGGATAGAGTAGACCTCAACCTCAACTTCCATCTTATTCAGAGCTCATCGGGCTGCATGAGCCCACACTAGACAACATCTGTTAAAAGAAAACACATTGAAGTGTAGTTAGCACGACGGCTAAGTAAGAATATCCATGGTCACCCAAAATTCAACAAAGGTTTTTAAAACACGTCTCTTAAGACAAAATCATTTCTTTTTCAAGGTCGTTACAGAGTAACCCTTTTCTCATCTTTAAAACTTCCTTAGTTTTCTAGTAGTAAGTGTGAGTCCTTTTGGAGTATCAACTTCGGGCCATGGCATTTAAGCCCTCCCGTAAGTCAATCTTGTAAACAACCTCGGGCCACGGCACTCATGCCTCCCGCAGGTCAATCATCTCAACAACCGCTGGGCTATGGCAATTAAGCCCTCCCGTGGGTTAATCAAGTCCTCCACAACTTACTTTAGAAACTAAGGTTTTGAAAATATGTTCCTTCCTTTAGTTTTCTTTCGTAAATCATTTCTTTTGTGCATATTTCTCATTTGAGTCCAATACTTGAAATTGGCTACCTCATTAGCCCTTGAAGGATTTTCAAAATACTTTCAGTACTCGCAGGCTTTTCAAAACATCATTTTCTCATCATTCAAGTAAGGTACACACTTACTAAAAATGATATTTTCCTTCAAAAATAAGGTTTTGACAACCTGTGTACCAAAATAGCATACGTTCTTCAACGTAAGTTTTTTATAAACATTTATGAATATACTTCCTATTCAAGTCTCATACTTGAAATCCATCCACCTAGTTATACACTTATATATTCTACTAACACTACATATTCATTCTCAATACTATTATTATAATAATACGAATCCATAGTCAACCACTTATGAATCAATCGATTCATAACACCATTAATCTTATCATCCTTAACCTTGTTCCTTATCATGGATTTCAGTCCATATTCCAATCCAAACCTCATCGGTAATCCATAATCATGGTTCCACCATTAACTCATAATAGATGGTTATTCTTGTCCATATCGTCATCAACGACTTCCACCATCATCAACACCATTAGAGATATAACTTGAGGAAATTGCACATCCAAGTATGTATAAAAATACATATCAAAATATAAATAAATCTCTAAGAGGTAAAGTCATTGCCTAACCATAATCCAAAATCGGTTAACAACTATTTCCTCAATATTCACCATATACAATCTTTATCTCAATATTTCCATATAACAATTTCCTCAATAATATCATATTATCATCACTACTCAAAATTCATTTAAATCATAACTTATTCACCAATAGAGAGATTTCCAACTCTCATCATCATAATCATAATAATCCCTTAGGATCATTATAATCCCATCATCTAAACATCATTAACAATAATCAAAGCTTACACCATTAGATCATCATATTCATATCTCTAACCTTGATTATCATAATCACCATTTAATCTGTCATAACTTATGTCTATAACCTTCATTATCATAATCACCATTTAATATGTCATAGCTTATGTCTATAACCTTCATATTCATGATAATCTCTTAGAATCATTACAACCCCATCATCTAAACATCAATAACAATAATCAAAACTTACACATCCGCACCATCGGACGCCCAGTGTACGCGCTTCCGGCCCTACGTCCGCACACACGGCCAGTCCTGGACAGTGTGAACTACGCAGTGGCGAACACCTCTACTATCATCTCCACAATTATTATACGTACACATATGTATGTATATCCATATTTTTCAACACAAAGCTCATAAATCCCTATCTCAACTATCAATCATCAAATCTTAAGTGACAAAACCAACTTAAGGGATTTCTTACCTTGCAAGTAGCTTTTAAAACCGTAGAAATTGTTGTGGACCTTTCCTTCAAATTTCCACCGAAGAACCTATATAATTTCCACCATAATAACAATATTTTCAAGAATTCTTAACTTAGAATTAAGTTCTAGGGAAGAATTCTAGTCCTTTAAACCGAATAAAATGGAATTTTACCGAATAGATGATGATCTTGTGAAGAAACTTGGCTAAGAAGCTTTCTTGATCACAAAGATGAAGATGAATTTTTCTCCTTTTCCTCTCCAATATTTCGGCCAAAGTGGGAAAGAAATGGGAAATCAAGCTTATATATTTCATCTTATAAGATAAGGAAGAAAAAGCTTGGAGAGTAAGTTTCTATCAAGGCTTATGCTATAATCTTCCTCAAAAACTTATCCCATAATCCATCCTAATTAATTAATTTATTATTACCATATGGTAAATAAATGTGACACTTGTCACAATTTCCATGGTAAATCTTGAAGAATAAGCCTTGCCTTGCCAGTTAGGGATTAAATCGGATAAAAGTTCGGTGGAATATAACTTAATTCGGGAAAATCTTAATACCAAAATTATTTTAAAAATAATCCCGTCATTAACCACCAAAATCGGACCATTTCCGGTACATCGCGAAATTCAGCAATACGAAGGTTCGCAGCTTATTTGCTGAATACTTATCAACGATTCGAAATCTAGGCTCATTGGAATGGGTGGGGGGGTTACACTACAAGCGGAGCGCGTTGGAGTTGAGCGCTTGCATTGTGTTGGCCAGCGGAGGAGAGATTTTCAACGTGAACTAGGCTTTTATGTTTTTTTTTTCTTTTCCTCAGTCAAACCACAAAAGTACAAAACAAAGGTAAAGTAGAAAACTACACCGTGAAAAGACAAAAACACCCCTTTGTTTGACGGCCAACTCACGGAAATTGTAACGGTGGACCAAAAGTCGCAATGCATTAATAAGAGTGACTGAAATTTGACAAAAAATAATGAGGTAGACTAAAATTGGCAATACCCTAATAGCAGTAAGACCAAAAAAGAAAATCACTCAAAAAAACAAAAGAAAACAACAATAATAATGTACATTGTTGATGAACCCATGACAAAATTAAAGACACTAATCAATTGCGACTATTGTTTCTATATTCCTGAATTGCCAAAAGCAACAAGGAGATAGCACTCAAGGTAATAGAAACCACCTTCCATAGAACGTAAAAGAATTCTTTCAGTTTTTGCTTCCACACATGACGTCTGTTGCGACAAAGCCCATTCACAGCTGTGTAAACCGACGCAAAGTAGAAGTTTGTGGATGTATCTATCTCAACACTGAGGTTGTTGAACATATAGGCCACCTTCCCATCTTCACCTAAGAGATTGTGAATTGTCCCATTCTTGCGGAGAAAAGTGATGTCTTTATTCCCCTTCACCAGGTGGCTCATCAGCCTCGCATAATCTGTGTAGTATTTGGGGTTTACCTGGCAACACTGCTGTTCCAGGGCGATCATATTTCGGAAGAATAGTTCAGTGGAGTTGTCGACTTTGAAACAAGGGATTCTCATTTCCCCAGAAGAAAAGGTTATATCGAACAAGCTAATGTCATTTGGCTCTTTATTCTCTTTCAATTGTGCTGGGATTTTTGCATATTCCTTTGGCATAGTGAAAATTTCGCCGGTGTTCTTAAAGCCCACACCCACCTCTTGAAGCTCTGTTGCGGTGTTTATATGGTTTAATGTAAGCCACTTATTGGTAACATCATCTATATCCCCTTCTGCCTCCCTTACTTCAATTCTATGGGAATTAACGTTGGGAACACAAAGACTGTGGACCACATGGAGTAGATTCATGGGTTTTTCAGGTAGATTATCATCATAGAAGTTATAAAAGGTAAAGTTTAGTGCTAAAGATGCAAAACTGAACTTCACCAGTCTTATGAAACTAGGAACTTCTCCTGAAATATGAGCAATCGTTTTCTGATAAATGGCAGTGAGAATCTCAAAAGGGAGTTGATTCTCGAACAGAAGCATGTCTTCACGAGCTTTCTTCCCATCAACGCTCCTGCGAGGATCGCCATTGCCGCCTTCCTTGCACTTGAGAACAAACTCGACCACAAAGCAACCATCAAGCACTAACATTTCTACCAACTCTTCATCATCCTGAGGGTAGGCAATCCCTGCAGTTTCCTCATAATAATGTTTAGCTTTGCCCATCAATTCCGGATTCTCGACTATTTTCTTGTATTCCTCATACTTTGCTGCCCTTTTGAGAAAAGACTTCAAATACATTTTCTTGTATTCCCTGTCTTTGACTTGATCAACCTCTTTAGAGTATTTAGGCCCGATGGATACAAAAGATGGTTTATAGAAGTTGCGCTTCCAAGGATAGTCTTGAAAAGCACTTGATATTTCTATTGCCTGCCAGTGAAGACATCATTGATTTCATTTACTTGAATTAGTCATTTTTTTCAGGATAAAATGTTTATCCTATACAAGAAGGGTCACACTTGTGTGAGACTGTCTCACGGATCCTTATTCGTGAGACGGATCGGGTCGGGTCAAAGCACCATGCAAATGTCATACTTATATGTTCAAATGTCATACTTATATACTCAAATATAACACTAATCAAGAATATAATTTTTGTTACTTATTAGATAAAAAGTAATACATTTTTCATAATAAGTAATGTTGACAAGTGCCCCTTACTTATAAGGGCAAATATAATACTTTTGTGGAAAAATGTAATACTTTTAAATCGAAATGTAAAAGTATTGTATTTTCCCTTAAAAGTATTACATTTACCCTTATAAGTAACACAAATTTTATTCCTCATTAGTATTACATTTGAGTATATAAGTATGACATTTGAGCATATAAGTGTTACATTTGCATCTTGACCCGACCCGTCTCATGGTCAGACGGTCTCACACAAGTTTTTGCCATAAAAGAATTGAGGGTTAGTTTAAAAATTCAAAAAATAATTTCAGAAAATCATTTTCCAAAATTTTCAATGTTTGGGTATTCAAGGAAAATAAGTCAAACAAGAATGTCTGTTCTGCTAAACAGGAAAAAAGACTCAATTTGACGGAAAATGTGGTTCCAAGATTTTTAGTTGGAAAACATTTTTCAATTTTTTTTTTATTTTCCCTCATTTATATTCTCGTTCATTTCTTTTCAAGTTAGTTTCCATATTATTATTACCACCACCACTTATTATTATTATTATAAAAATAATATGTTCTTTTTCAGATAAATGAATCAAATAGAAAAAATGCTATTTCATAACATTTAATCAAATAGATAGTTTTCTAACATTGAGCTAAAAAATAAGTTATTTTTTTAAAATTATTTTCAAATTTTCAAACCACCCTAAACAAACACATTTTTGACAAACTAACTTGGACCAAATCTAGTGGGTACATGATCTGATGATCTGAGTGTACACACTTTTGCACTCAATCTCACTCGTGTGTTTATATATAAAGAATAGATTAAGAATCCATGTATACCTGTCCATTATCAATTCCTCTGCTGCCCATTTTATCGATTAATTCGGCCATATCCATAAAAGGCTTCACTACATCGTCCTGCTCCTGATCCTGATGTTCCTGTAATTGATCAATTATAAGAGGTCATATTTCATTATTATATGACGAATCATTTTCAATTTGAAATAACGTTCAATGATTCAGCACATAATATGCACTATTAAATCTTTCACTTACCTAATACTTTGAGAAATTGATACTTCTCATCTCAAAATTATATAAAAAAAATAATAATAATACTTTTAGTCCTCAATTTTAATATGTAGTATCTGTTCATATATAGCTACTTTCTCAACCTACTGAAGTACAAAGAGTCAACAGTACGTAGGCGAGAACCCACTTCCTTCCATGTGGGAATGTAAACTGGGTGCGTGTTAAACATTTTTTTTTTTATATAACTAAAATAAATGAAACAATCTTGGTAAGTTTGTATGTAATATATACATGGAATGTAAAGTAGATTTCATACCACTATTACAGTATTATGCTGTCCATATTGAGTTTGAAGAGCTTGCGTAGTGGTAAAGTCCGGGTAATCAAAAGTACTGCTGTCAAAATTACTGTATGGCGTGTCTGCCATATCCCACCTATAATGCAAAGATGATGAATAGCATTTTTTGAAAAATATGTTAAATCCCATAAACAATTTATTAATACCATTTTATTTTATTAAATAGCAATGGCACATAACTTAAAAGATTTTTATCAAGTATTTGCGATTTGACATTGATTTCCACCTTATTTTATATAATTTATAGATTTCAGATAACTAATGGTAATTTTTTTTTTATGAGTATTACTGACTCTGTTAAAATGTAGTATCTATTGAAGCACAAAGACTCAATGCTCCACTGGAGTTCGAACATGTAACATTTCATTTAAGAGAGTCACAATCATGCCGCTCCACAACAAAGTATTTGGCTTATATTCGTAATTAGTTGGTTCCAACTTAGACACAATAGCTAGAATAACAAATCTTATAAGAAAAATAAGTCAAAATGTTACAAACTTACCGTATTTGTGAAATTTCATTCAAACCCTAACTTTTAAATTTAATTCATTTAATCTTCCATAATGCAATAAGCATTATTAGTAAATTGGCATTAAATATTCCTTAAAATTGTATAATGACCAACTCTTTTGAAAGATTGGAATATAAAATGTAATCAGTAAATATGATTTGATAAAAAGCAAGATCTAATAATTTTTTAAATGGGATAAAAACTGCAGCATACCTGATCTGAGGATAGTCCTAGAATTGAGAGGTTGAGATCAGAGTAATGTTATTGTCTGAATGCAATTAGATAATATCAATGTAGTTGGAGTGATGTATTTATAGATAAGAATTCCGAATTCCAAATGAGAGGTTGAGAGTGATGTTATTGTCTAAATGCAACAATCAGTGGGGTAGCTCAAGTGGCAAGTGAGCTCTTTTTGTGGGGAGGAATATCGAGAGAATCCGGATTCAATTTCCACAAGTGACGATTCCCCCTGGGCCAGCTTCTGTGCCTCTAGGAGCGAACGTGGGTAGACCCCGGACCGTTAAACGGACAGAGAGAAAGACGTTGTAAATTTACCAAAAAAAATAGTCTGAATGCAAGTTGAAGATAATGTATTTTATGTGTTAGAATAATAAAATTTTTGGGATAAGATAATGTATTTTATGAGTTAGAAAATGTATTTTTATGTGTTAGAATAATGAAATTTTTGGAATAAGATGATATATCTTATGAGTTAAAATAATATACTTTATTTATTTTTGGACTGTGATCCACACTCAATAATGATAGGTTTTTGTCCAGAAAGAGATATGAAGAGTTAATTATCGATTTGGTCCCTCGACTATTGGGATTTCACCACTTTGGCCCTCGACAATTTTTCTTGCCCAATTAAGTCATCGACTTTGAAAAAATTAAACAATTTGATCCTCCCGTTTATTTTACCATTTGATATCCGTTAAATCGGGACCAAATTGGTAATTTCACTATAGTCAAGGGACCATTTCAGTCAAAATTAATTACCGAAATGGTCCCTTGACTATTGAGATTTCACCAATTTGGTCCTGATTTAACGGTTGTTTAACACAAAAATAAACGAATGACCAAATTGGTTAATTTTTTCAAAGTCAATGACTTAATTGGGCAAGAAAAATTATCGATGACCAAAGTGGTGAAATCTCAATAGTTGATGGACCAAATCAGTAATTAACTCAGATATGAACGACCCAGATTAGATCTCAGCAAAGACTTTGAAGCAGGTAGCCTTTAGGTCTTCAGGCCATTTTCGTTGATTCCACAGTTGTCGTTTTTATGAGTGACACTGACATTTGAGAATTGAAACGATGACCGTGTCCACTGTCCAGCTTCCCAAACCGTGTTGAACGAATACGTCTAATCCCATTGATGTGTTTTAAATACTAGATTTATTTGTGGAAAATTTTTAAATATTTATGCCTTAACAAATTATATCAAAATTTTTTAAAATTTTGAGCTAAAAGAAATTCAATTTTTTACAAAATTTATTTCCAAACCTTTAAAAATTGGTAAATAATTTTTTTTTTTTTTAAAACCTAAAACTTTGCGTTTCTTAACAATTATACCAAATTATACATAGTAATTCTAATAAAACTTTAAAATTTTACAAACTAATATCAGTATGTTTTAACAATTATAATTTTCAATACAAACAATTTTAAAAATTACGACATATATCATTTTTTAAAATATAATATAATAAAATATCTACTTGATAAAACTAAAAATTAAAAATTAAACTCTTACAAATTTTTTTTATCTATATAAAAGCATGTTCAAATTTTAAATTTTGTTATTGCTAATTCTTTTATTTAAATAAACTACGCCACATGTATCTTAAATGAAAAATTTAATAAATTACTTATTAACAACATTTCAAAAAAAAAAAAAAGAGCATATATATTTTGAAATTTTAAAATTCTAAGTTTCAGTATTAATTTGTTTCCATCAATATAAATTATTTTTAAAAAAATGAAGTTCTTCCGATCCCATTCCCCTAGTGGCAAATTATTGTGTGAACCATGGGCTATATATCTGTGTTATCATGAATATAAGATACACTTTTAATATATTAAAAATACATTATTTTTGTACTAAAGGAACATTATATTTGATATTATATATAAAATAATGTACTTTCAAATATTGTACTTTACGTACAAAAATAATGTATTTTTAGCATATTAAAAATGTAATTTTTTTATTTATAGTCCACACAGTTGTGTGAACCATGGTCCATGTAATAAGAAAAATACTTCATGTACTCCCAAAAATCTACTCCCAACTTTTACTCTCACTTATGTTCAAATACTTCATGTACTCCCAAAAATACTTTAATTACTGTCGTGTCTCCATCATAACCCCTATTAAATTAAACAATCAAGGCATGGCATGGGTGTCAATAGGAGTAAAAAATAGGAATAGGAATTGGGAAATTCATGTACAATTACTCATGTAATAATGATTGCCCTAGTTGGCGTGGGGTAAATTCCTTGGAAGGGATGATTGAGCGTGTGTGAATTTCCCAGGGTTTTTGATTGAAATATAAATTTTGACAAGGTAGGAGACAAAAATGTAACTTTTTTTGGAGATTGAACAAAAATATTAAATCTGGGAAATGCATTTGGAGCACGAGGTTGTCCTTTTAACTGACAATCATATTCGCGAATGGGAAATGCGTCAGAAACGCATTTGCGAAATGCGAGTCTAGTATTCGCAAATGCGGATCTTTCACCGGAGTCTGCGAATCCAGTGACTGGGTAAATCAACGGAGAGTGCAGATATCTTTTGCCACCTGCAGCGAGTACTTTTGGTATAGATTCTGTTTTTCATTTGTTTGTATCCTGATTGTCTACATTATAAGTGCCCTTTTAATGTAAATTAAAACTTCACTGCAGGTTTACAGTCCAAATTTAAAGTTGAAGAACGTCACCTCCGGCATGGAACTACAATGTCAAAAAGAAACAATATGCTTTCTGATATTGAGTTCTGTCGACAAGATCATTTTCCAATTGCACAGGGTATTTGTCATAGGACTCGTGTATTTTGAATCGTTCGGTAGTTTCCTAATCAGAATGACAAGTAATGTATGTGATTTTAAATTTTATGTAGGTTCGTTCACTGGGTCAACTCTCAAAGCATTTGATGGAAATTATCCAGAAACTGCAGAGGCTACATACAAATTAGTGATGAACATGGACAGCTGGTGGTGCGAGATTTAAATCTTCATGGTGCAGTAATTCCTTTCAACGATAAATTTGATTTAAATCGCAAATGCTTGATGTCGCCGGCGGTGGGTTCGCCGGAGTCGCGGACTCCGATGAAAGATCCGCATTTGCGAAATGCGAGTACGAGACTCGCATTTCGCAAATGCGTTTCTGAGTAAATTCATTCGCGAATGGGAAATGTAAATACCTCGCGGATATGGTTGTCAGTTAAAAGGACAACCTCACGTTTGGGGATCCCAACCGCATTTCCCAAACGTAAATTTAATATTTTTGTCCAATCCCTAAAAAAGTTACATTTTTGTCTCTTACTTGGTCAAAATTTATATTTCAGTCAAAAACACATTTCTCATCAAACTTGTGGGCCGTATCTATTCCATCTCTTGAGCTCAACTATTTACACTAGAAGATAATTTGGGGTTATTGAAATCGTACAAAAACAAAAGGGTGAATTTAAAGAGATGTGGTGTTGAGTTATTTCTCAAAACAAACTCATGCAAAAACAAGGATAATGTTAGAAATCAAGGATTATGTCAGAAATCGCACTGCTTGTTTTGTTTTTTTTTTTTTTGTTTTTTTTTTTAAATCTTATTTTCTGTTTTGTTTCAGTTCATGCAAATCGCACTGTTTGTTTTGTTTAATTATTTTTTGTTTTAAAATTTTCAAATATGTAATATATTGTTTTGAATTAAATTTTAAATGATTTATTAATAATTAAAATTACAATAATAAATTAAAGTAAAGTTTGTAGCTAATTTTTTATTATTTTATTTTAACACAATTTCAGTATATATGTTTATTCAGAGTGTTCCAGTATCTATGTTTCATTATTTGCATTACAATTATAAATTTATAAACAAAATGGATAAAGAAATAATTAAAATATAGTGGGGGTAAATGGTGGGTCCACAAAAAATTGAGAAAAAACTCAAACTAATGTGGAGAAGAGTTTTTGTGATTTAATGAGATAATGAATGATGAGGTGAGAAATCACGAGTTGAAGGAAAAACGCTCTCTAGACTTCTAACTATTTTTGTTAGCCTTTTTGGTCGCCCTAGCCGTTAGAACGTCTTCGCAACACCACGGCATGGAGGCGCCACCTGGGGCCTCCTTGCCTTCGCAGCCGGAGGACTCCATGCATCCGCCAACGGTGCATGGAGTAGATGGCAATCTCGTTCAACTCTCCCACAAGAGGCCTAAAACCACCAAGCGTTCGTTTGCGGACATAGTTTCGGCCCAGCCCCACGGTGCCGATGACGTTCCAACTCTGACTAATACTGATGATTGGGCTTTCGATGAGCTTGTGATAGAATCGGATTCTGAGATGGATGACCAAGAAACAGAGGACGGTTATCCTCGCGTCAAACTCTCAAAAGAACTACGCACTGAACTATGTAGACCCTGGAAGCTTGCCTTGATTGTGAAATACCTAGGGAAGAACATCAACTACAATGTACTGAAGAATCGGTTACCCGAGATTTGGGGTCTTCAAGGAAGATTGGATTTCATTGATATCGGTTTCGGATTTTTCATTGCCTGGTTCGGTAATACGGTAGACTACATGCACGTGCTCTTAGACGAACCATGGAAAATCTTCGACAACTACCTAGTGATTCAACGATGGCAACCGAAATTTGATCCTCTCACCGCCAAGCTCTCGAAAATGGCGATTTGGGTACGTATTGCTAGACTCCCAGTAGAATACTTCAAAGAAGATGTTATAAAAAGTGTACTTGAAAATGTCGGTAAACCTCTTAAACTCGATCGGACAACCGTTGGTGTCGCAAGAGGCAGATTTGCCTGAGCGGCGGTGGAGATCGACCTTGACAAACCGCTCGTAACTCATGTTTGGATCCGTGATAAGCATAGAGCGGTCGAATACGAAGGCCTCCATGTAGTTTGTTTCAATTGCGGAACGGTCGGTCATCGAGAACAGTCATGCCCTAATGTCGTGCCTCCAACCGCCAACTCCACAGATACGGACCTCAATAATTCGCCGGAGAAAGGAGATGAGTGGGGTACTGTTCGTAACGTGACTGATTCCAATACGTCTTCCCCACAGCCACCGCGCAAGTATGGTGAATGGATGCTCGTCACCCGCAAGTCCGTCGCTCAGGACAGAAATAAAGTCAGTAAACAACCGACTCAAAAAACTGCACACCAAAGTCATAAGGTAAATCCCTTTGGACCACTGCAACATGCAAACGATGAAGGAGGTGAAAGTCTACCCCCAACTTCGGGGAGAACTACCGTCGAACAGACGAGACGAAACAAAGGTAAAGATGATGCCCCCAATGGCCGTCTCAAGGGCACTGCTTCTCGTGTGTCGCCACAGGGTACCAGAACAGACAGGCAGCAGACGAAGGGTAAGGCTAAGGCTAAGAACTCTAATCATCACAACACTTCTGAGACTAGTGTTCCCACCATGTCACAGCAACCTCCCAGTGTCCCAAGCAATTCTAACAAGGTGGCGACTCATGAAAGGAGCGTCCCAACCTCCACCACTTCACTTTCCCCTAGGCCGAGTCAGCAGGTACGTCGTAGAGTTGTTCAACCTTCTCGTGGCCGTGGGGCCAGCCGGGGTGGTGGTCATGGGGGTCGGGGTCATGATCTCAATTATTGCATTGATGA
>CM008337.1:17398418-17418880 GCA_002525835.2 Ipomoea batatas | reverse complement strand
GATCCCCCTAAAGAAAGACTCGATGTTTTAGATGATGACCTAAATGGAGTGATCTTGTGCGAGAAGGAAGCTGTACCTGCTTTGTGTGGCATTAGAGCCATTTGGGTCACTCCTTCCAATAGAAGAAAACACATTGCTAGTTATTTGCTTGATGCTGCAAGGTAATAGCCATATTTTCATCAGCTTCAGTTTCTGGATTTGGTTGTTCCCCTCAAATCCAAATTTTTTTAAAGAACTTGTTTGACATCATTAAAAAAAATGAAAATTTGTCTACCCCATGATAGAGAACTATAGATATGGCAACCAGGATATAAATACACATGTATTTAACTTGTGGATTACAGATATTCCTATTGCCTTTGCATTCAAAAGTGAGTAAACTGAATTAATAACTGCTTGCAAGGCTTCAACAAGGAATCTTGATCAAATGCCTCAGTTTCTGTAATGAGTGAAACCATTTCAGTTTTCTGCATTGCCTGTAACTCATTCTTCTGGGGATTCTTTTTTGCTTGAAACAGTGAATTCTTTCCTATTAACTCTCCAAGACTCTTATCTACTTTTTACCGAATTTCTTCGACTTTTATTGCTTTAATTAATGCAGGAAAAGTTTTTGCAATGGTCAAGTTCTCTTGCGCTCAGAGCTCGCATTTTCTCAGCCAACTTCAGTTGGGAAGGTATTCATATCCAGCTATACTAGCAGTTCATCCTTCTTAGTATACACCTCCAGTGGCTCTAAGTAGGCTCCATCTTCTTTCACCAACTCTCTTTAGGTACTGCTTAGTCCATCTTTCATGTGGTTCTTATATTTGAATTGGATAAATTATACTTGGATGAGTAGCCAGTAGGCTTCACTTCACAGGACATGATATTTGACTAGTAGATTGTCTTAGTAATTTGTAGGAGGGTCTTATACAATCCATTTTGTTCCTCCATAACATATTAACACCACTACACTACTCAGCCAGTAAAAGTTGTGATCAATGTATAGATATAGCAAATTATTAATTATATATTCTTGGAGTATTGAATCATTTTCACATTCTTATCTGTTCACAAAGTTAATGAAGTTCTTCACACTTCACATTCAATAATGTATATATCGATGAGTTCTGGTGTGGAGATGCTCCTAGGTGAAAATGGTGTTAGATTTGAGCTGTTGATACTCCATTAATGCATCAATGTGTTCTCTAAATCATTTTTTTTTACCAAAATAAGCATCAAAGTCGTTTGGAAATATAAATTAATTAAACTTTCAAAGCATTGTTATTTATAATTATATATATAAAATACGATGTGCAAATGTTGTTTATAATTATATATATAGAGTATGTTTATAATTATATTTAAAAGATTGATTATATAATTTAAGGGCATTATGTTAGTATCAGCATATAGCCCATTGTGTGCTTACATAAATTCTCATTGAAAAAAGTATTAAAATTACAAAGAGAAAAGACCAATTGAAAAAATTAATACATCAAAAATCAAGGAAAATGTAAACCAAGAAAGATAAAATTTGTTATTTTATACTTACATAAATTCTCATTAAAAAAAGTATTAAAATTACAAAGAGAAGAACAATTGAAAAAGTTAATACATCAAAAATCAAGGAAAAATCAAGGAAAATGTAAATCATAAAGAAAGAAATATTTGTTAGTGTATAATAAAGTAAACACAATATACAAGTTAACATTATAATTGATTATACTAACACCAGAATTTTTATAGTTTCAGAGGAGAACAGAGCTGTGGTTCATCTTATTATATTGCTGATTTGTTTAAAAATGGTTTAATGGGATAAAATTTCACTCTATACTTTCGGGTTATCTAATAATCAGTTTGGGACTAAAGTCCAAATGTATACCTCATGGTATCATTGATAATATAAACTAGTAATTAATTTTTCTTAAATAACTACGAAGAGTATCAAAGAAGTGTCAATTATTATTACTAATATATTATTGGCGTAGCCCATATATAGGTTCTATCAGGGAAGCTATTTGTTGATACCATCGGTCTTAATTAAATCTTTAAGACTTCAATCTTAACCTGTGTCATTGTTATTATCTAAATCTGCTAGAAGATCTTCTACTACCATTAGTCTTGATCAAATCTCTAAAATTCTTATATTCACCTGTGTCAATCAATATTGTTGTTTCTACTATATATGATTTAACATTACTACAAATTTGAAGCCAGTAATTCATGCAAATTTTGAGCTGAATTCCAAACATGTAAATATGGAACAAGATAAAAAGTAAAACCCCTCATGACCTCAACCCCCTCCCCTTTTTTTCTGGGGAGTGGGAGGTGATGATTCTTTTTTTATCCATAGCTTTCACTTTTTATACGTTTCATAGTAAAGCTACAGCAAGCAACTTTAAGCCTTTAAAACCCATTCCCAAAACTTTATTATAAAAGTCCATTTTATTTATTGACTTTAATGATTCTTTGATAAATTTAAGAGAAATACTGTTTTTTTTTTTTGAAAAAGAGAAATGCTGTTTAAAAGCACTGGTTAAGAATGTTTAGATTTTGAATAACCTGAATATTGGATTGTTGGTGATACAACATATATATTATAATAAAACACAATTGGGATAATGACTCTTCTTTAAACATCCTTTGTATTTTAGCAATGGAATAATTGCATAGAATTGAACCAAAGGTTAATATATTGATCGAAGATTTTTTGTTTTGTTTTTTTTTGTTTTTTGTTTTTTTTTTTTAAAGAAAATTTGTTGAAATAGAAAGTGTGTACAAGGAGTTCAAGGAGGTCTAGGCTCCACACAAAAAAAGGTGAAAACAAAGAAGTGAGAAACCTCTTACAAAAAGCAATTTTTTCGAAGAAATTACAAAAAGTAATGTTAATAAATAAAGTTAAGACATTTTGAGGAGTATAAAAGAGACTTTGCTTATTGTGAAAAGAACCATGAGATGTATCTAAAAAGCACCTAACAATGACAAAATCGACTATTAGCCTAACCAACTATGTAGTGGAATAAAACTCGATGAAACAAAATAAAAAAAAAATGTGCTATATATGCATTAGCAAAAGCAACCAACCGCCTAGTAAATAGTAATGATGAAAAAAATTATACTTTTAAAATGATGTATTGTATCTTGAAGCGGGTAATAATAGATATAAAGGAGTATAATATCGGCAAAAATGCCCAAAAGCTAACAAGTCCATTGATGCCAATCGGGTGCAACTTAACCCCTATTTTGAGTAAATAGACAACTAGTTAATGGACTTGATATGCTTTTGCCAATTACCATTAGCATTGGGCGGCTATATATAACACCACTTAAATGTTGGTGTTGATGTGAAGAAAATGATACAAAGACATAAAGAAACATAACCAATACAAATGAGACCCGGGGCCGGTCTTCGGAGCCGACCCAAGGCACCCAACCATTCCCGTTCCCTAGTCCATCTCGGGGGCCAAAATAGTGGGTCCGGACTGAGCCCCGACAGTCCGTGGACTTTGACTCATTCCTGCCATCCACAGTAATTTTAGCTAAGTTTGTTAGACTTTCCTGGTATAAATAGCTTATGTCTTAGCCTATAAAATGACATCATATCGTTGTTACACAATATACCTTGTAATGCTCTTGCATTCATGTATATAATATTATTACAATTCTTCTCATCTACTATTTACCTTTATATTTTATGCGAGCTTATTGATCCACGCATACCGTTGGTCAATTAGTTCCATCATTCTATCTTTCCTAGCCTAAGTGTGATTGCTCTGAGCTTGGTTTATTCTTTCAGAGAAATCTTAAAATAGACGGTGAAATAATTGAGAAATAAAGATGGTAGCTTTAGAGACCAAATTAAAATTATACAAACATATATAATACATTTAATGACTAAAATAACTTTTTTCACCTTTTCCTTTTTTACAGGGAATATTACACAGAAAAAAAAAAGTATTTGAATGACAACCTTATCGCATATTCATAAAGCAGCATTAACAAAATCCTAAGTATAATGATTGAGCACTTAGCTAGTTAGCTACTCTTCAATTATAGCCATTGGTGTTGCCACAAATTTCGAAAAATGATATGTTGTTGGATTGTTTTTGGGATCTGTAACTGACGTATGAAGTATAGCTAAATAATAATAATAATAATAATAATAATAATAATAATAATAATAATAATAATAATAATTATTATTATTATTATTATTATTATTATTATTATTATTATTATTATTATTATAAAATTAAATTAAATAAACCATTGAATTTTATAAAAAAAAAATTAGGCATATGAATTTTAAAATGTTGCAGTTAAATACATCAACTTGTTATTATTGTACATTTCGATCCAATACCAACTACCAACTAATAAAAATCGCTCAATAACGGACTATTAGATAGAGATATACAAAATAACAATTTAATGTATTTAATTATAATTTTCAAAAAAAAAAAAGAAATATAATTATTATTTTTGTATAAAGTTGAACGTTCTATATATCATCGTATTTTAAATGATTTTGGTTGTTGCATGCATGCGTAGATGCTTCTCTACTCTTCGTGGTTTCCCTATAGACCATAATCCTATAAATAATCCACCAAAAGGATCCCAACAAATATTCCGTACGTAGGACCATTTTATGTTCTTTAAAATGTCTTCTCAAATGTTTGTGCAAATTATTTCTTCTCATTGGGATAAGGATTTCAATTTTACAAATATTTTTTCAAAATTTCAAACTTATAATATACTTGAAGATAATATTAGGTAATCATAAATTGATTTACACCTAATCAAAGAATCGAAATTAATCATTATAATTTTTTTAAGTACTACTAACCGGGTTCAAACCTATGACATCCCTTTGGGAGAGTCACTTGGTACCACTAGAGAAAAGTCATTGACTAATCATAATAAAGTTAATTATAATCTTTTCTTAAAAATTTCTACTCTAAACTAGCCTAATGTACAAAATTAGTCATAAAATTAGCGGTTTGGAATAAGTCTTCCTCCGGCCTATATGAGTACTTGCTCTCATATGATCCATGTGAGTCCAGTTTTGATGTAAAATTTTTGCCTATTAAAGGTCGATCATACACCTTAAAAAGAATGAATATATATATACACACACACACCTTAAAAAAGAATAAATAAATAAATAATAAATAAGTGAAGAATTTCAATTCAAAGAAAGAAGTACGACGTTACAGTAGTCGACGACAGCCACCATCTTGGACTACTTAACCAGCTCACATGCATGTAAACACTCCTCAAGTCTATTTTAAATTTATAAGTTGTGTATGAACTGCTATATATTTTTACAATTAAAACAATTATAAAACTTTCCTAATAAATTTATACTCCATATGCCCTTTTTTTAAATGTTTTGTTTACGTACTATTTAATACGGAGTAATTAATTAATATTGGCCAAATTAATTTTCAAAAAAAAATATTGGCCAAATTAATTCTTCTTTCTTCGTTTATCTTTTAAAATCTTATAATTTTTAAATTTAATGTTTTGTTTATTTAATATACTTTTAATACAGTTTCTGAATATATAAATTTTGTGCACTAATGTTGAACTAAATGTTATAAAAATTGATCATAAATAATTTAATTAAATCAAGTCTCATTAATAATACAATTAAATAATAAAAAATGGGATGGAGAAATTATTAAGTATATTGGTAAAGAAATTAAAGTCTAACATATATTAACACATCAATTGAAAATCGTAGAAAGATCATATTATATATATTTAAAGGAAGGGTGGAAATAGGAGAAATAGTAGGTAGGATATCATGCATGCATAGGAATCAAAACTGTGATCACACACACATAGAAACCAAAATTTAAAATAAAAAGGGAAAAATGACAATCATCCTTTGAATGAATTTGCCAAAAAAAAAAGAAGGAAAATAATAAATAAAAAATCATCCTTTGAATGATGGTAATGATAAGAAGAAAGTTTTGATTCTCCTCCACTACTCTTTCTTTCTTTTTTAGTTTTATATTCATATATTGTGTGTGTTTTGGAATTACTTTTTGACTTTTTTTGCAGTTTCCAAAACCCTAAAGATTATTAGCCAACTGTGTATGTATAGGTCGGCTTGAATTGTACATATATGTGTGATGGTGTCTACTCATCCTATATATATTTCAGCCCCGCCCCCAATCATACATCTGCCACCTCGATAATGCTATCAATTTCATCAATTCATTTCGATCACATGAGAGTAGGTAAATAGAATATATTTTCTTCCAAAAATTGGAATCCCTAATTTAAGGGTTACTCACGTCCTAATCTGACAGAGCATATGAGAGGATATAAATCATGATAACTCATCTTAACAAAGCGACTAGACCTTTACTTATTGTGCACAATATATATAATATATTATTATAAGAAGTTTTATCATTTTATGGTAGTTAAGAAGTGAGGGCATGATTTTTATTTTTTAAAAAATTGATTTACGATAATATTAGTTGTTGCTACTTAAAAATAAATACTAGGTAAAATATATGAAAAATTTACACTTTTCGTTCCTAAAGTGGAGTGGATTTGACCTCTTAATCTAAAGAAATAAAAAAACTATAGTGGGTTTGAAAGAAATAAAAAACTTAATAATTTTGTAGAGTGGATTTGACCTCTTAATCTATAGTGTATCGTATAAGTATGTACTTAATAATCTATAGTGGGTTTTCCACTGTGTTTTCTTAGTTTAAGGTTTTTAATGAGACAATTAGTGTAACACATGATTATACTGTGTTTTCTTAGTCTAAGGTTTTTAATGAGAGAACGCATTAAGAGCAGTGTGTTGTGAAAGACAAGAGAGACCAAAAGCATTAGAGATACATCCAGATTAAGAGAGTCTTGAGTTGCTTCAAAGTGTGAAGATCCAGAATCAAGAAGCCAAGACATCTAGTTGGAGAAGAATAATTTGTTTTCTTCAACCTTTGTATCTCTACGCAGGTGAAGTAGAAAGAGGCGGAGTAAACTCTGTCGTAGGAGTTGAAAAATCTGGGTGAAATTCACTGTCAGCTCTGTGGTAAAGGGGTGAACTTGGTGTTTTGTACTAAGAGATAGTGCAAACCTTCACGAGTTGTGTAGAAGAGTGGAGTAGGATTCGTTAACAGCCGAACCATTATTATAAAAACTCTCTCTCTCTCTCTCTCTCTCTCTCTCTCTCTCTCTCTCCTACTTTATCATTTATATTTAACACAACCAAACCTAAGTTTTAACAAAGCAAAACGAAACGTGCAAGGAACACTAAAAACGGTTAAAGCAAACATTTTTCGTTGTGCATTAAAAACTCTAACTGAGCAGTTAAGTTTATCTCTCGGGTAGGCTTAACTAATCGCAAAGAATTTTTAAATTCTACTAGTCTATACATCACCCCCCCTCCTCTAGACTCGTACATAACCCTCGCTTGTACCAACAAGTGGTATTAGAGTGGTTGCCTTGATCGGTAAACTCTATGTATATTGCACGATGATCTCATTTCTAAAAATCAAAAATCTATTTTTCTCTTTGCACGTATTTTTATAAAAATATGGATCATCATCTTTCCAAACATCTTATGTTTAACCTTTCAAAATTTGATGACTAGAAGGTGTGTATGCAAGCGCACCTTTTGTCCCTCCATGATGAAATGTGGGAAGTCACCACGGCAGGACCCATCCAGAATATGATGGTAAACGCCAACCGAGCGACGCAAGGACCAGATGATCTTGAGTATGTTACCAAATCGAGACATGCATGGTCTTAGGAAGATCACACTAGAAACAACCTTGACAACATAGCCAATGATATATTGTTCAAGACAGTAGATGATACGCTTTTCCCTAGGATTCGGGAGTGCAAAATTGCCAAAGAGATTTGGGAGATCTTGATGAAAGTAGGTGAAGGGGGCAAGTAGGAGGAAGAGAATAAGCTGACAATTGCTATGAAGAAGTTCGAGGACGTCAAGATGGCGACTTGCGAATCAATATCCGAGATGGACACTCGGTTCATGACACTCCTGAGCGAGATAGCTGACCTAGGGAAGGAGCTTAGCCAGAAGGAGATCAACCTCAAGATTTTCTGAGGATTGCCCAAGTCATAGGAGATAAAAGTCATCGCAATGTGTGACCACTGAGACTTGAAGGTAATCCAAATGTCTCAAATATTCAGTGACCTGAAGGCATATGAGTTCGAACGTGAACAGAGATGGGACTAGTCAAGGAATGTGGTACTAAGATAACAACACAAGCACCTACCAACCCAACTACTCAACCCTTGTGTACTAAAGCGCGACAATTTATACTTGTTCAGTCTAAGGGTGTTGATAGCAAAGTAGTGGGTGTGAAGATGGGACACGTGGGTGTTGTAGATGAAAAGAAAACCAAGGCCACACACTTGTTAAGCATATGGAGGGTCTTTGCACTATATAAGGGGCCCCATGTCTCCCTTTAGACATTATCCCTTGGTTCACTATAATCATCGTCTAGTGGCTTGTGATCCTGACTTCCCATAGGAAGACTAAGTCATAGCTCAATTTCTAACAGCAACATTATTATTTTTAGTCCACTACTTGAATTATTGACCCAATCCCGATATAACCATCAAATATACAATCATATAAAATAACATAAGTGTTGCCACATCATTTTCCAATTCATTTTAATACAAATGCATTATATTATACGACATTCTATTAAAATGCATATGCATATTTTGGCATGTGTATACAAAACAATTTCAACAAATAATTTCTAATAGGAAGACACTTATTTTATACAATGATTTTTTTTATTGCTACAAATTCATAATAACATAACCTCCTATTTTATATACATCACATAAATAAAATATTGGCTGTATCATTAGATTACAATGTTTTTAAAAAACAAATTTATTTAATAAAATATTTAAATTTAATAAATTGAGATATTAAATAACGTGGTATATATTTTGCAAAATATTAATCCTATTTCTTTAAAGACGAGTTTAATTTGTTGGATTCGTAATTGTTTGAGAAGTGAATGCATGCGATGCATGGTGGAAATCCGTTATCCATTATTCCTATTTCCTAGAAGGCAGAAGCCTAGCTAGTAGCTAAGCTACTATCCATACAACCTTAATTAAAACAGTGTCGGTAGCATGAGTTGGGTGCGTGGGTCCCGCTCCCGGCTCCACACGTAAACGTGTCAATTTTGGTTGCTTCACCATCCACAATCATCATTTATTTAACCTTTACGCGATAATACTCTCACCACCCTAACATCACCGACCATTTGCCCATTTCATGATATTTGTTTCTGTTTTTTTTTGGTTTATTCACAATATAAGTTTTTGGTATGGTTTTTGAAATAGTAAGATTTATGTAGAGAAAAGATAAAAAAAAATTCCCTTGGAGCTAATTTTTACTTAATGAGTGAATTCTATCATGCGTAAATATGACTCACATTTGATCACGTGTGGCGCAATTATATAGCGCACAGCCGGGTGCGTGCACTGCACGCTTTCACTCGGCACGTTAATATGAATTTCTTTTTATTTTTTAATCTTTTTGTTTTTCAGATTTGTTTTACTTTTTCTTTTATCTTCTCTTTTTTAGTCACACTTGTAAAAACTCTTCAAAAATTATAACTATTCGGGATGCTGATATTATTTTTTCCTTTTAATAATGGCAAGAAAAAATTACGACTATTATTTGATGAAATACATTGGATATGTTCTATTTTTGTTCTTGTGTGATGTGTGATGATCCATAAACTACGCAAGAAAAATAATTGTACTAGAAAGATTTATGCAACTGGCTCGACTAAAACGATGTCAAATTGAAGTATAAGCTGATAGTTGGATTGCACATTTATGTTTATATATTATATGCTCAATAGTCAACAATAATTATACTTGTGACTTTCAAGTATGAAAATAATGTCAGCCACCAACTCGATCTATCAATCCTTTTGAGATTTTTTTTTACGTGTTATCTCTTTCAATGTAAAATAAAAGAATAAATTTCCACTTTTACAATTTATTCAAAACTTGAAACCATCAAATCCATTCTAAAACAATTGAATATTTACCATTAAAATGAAAAATAAAAAAACAAAAAAAAACATTCAATATGTTAAACCGATAAATTAACATACATTGATTTGAAATTTTAATTTGTGTTTTATTTATAATAATGAAAATGATTACAAATCATATGACAATTAAAAAATACAATTTTGAAAACTGTGTAATTCGATCAATTAACATTATCATTAGTATATTTCATATCATATTGATTAATTGATACAATCTTAACTGGACTTGCAGCTAGCCATTATAGTTTCTTGAACTTTACGTATCATGTTTCGTTTTAATACAAAATTTTTTAATTAGTAATATATTATTAATAGAAAGAAAAAAAAATTATGTGGCTCGTTGACCGAGGATTTGCTTGTTTTATTTTATTTTTTGTATCGGCCTTGAATTATATTTTAAATTTAAATTGTACTGTTAACATATACTTTTTGAAGGAGGATTAATTAAAATTTGGTTCAATTAAGATTAAAAGATTATATCCGTGAATTAATTGTATTTTATTTTATTTTTTATTTTAGTTGGGTTTAGTTTTTCCAATTGATGTTGATTGTTGAGTACATCTATTAAGGCAATAAAGTTGCATATTTGTTTATAGTTATAACTTTTGACATAGTGATAAACACTTGGTCCTAATAACATATTATTGTTACTCTCACATGGTAGACTTAGGGGGTGTTTGGTAAATAATTGTTAGCCGATTAGAATATTGGTTTGATTAGTTGATAACATTAGCTGATTGTAGAAAGATATTTAGTAAATTAGTTGATAGTTGATAACATGCAAAATGATTTTCTCAAAAAATTTATTGGAAAAGCTGCTTTGAGCATTTTTTTTTTGAATTTTAGCGTTTTGAGGTAATAAACTATTACAAAAAGAGATAGTTAATCAAGCGCATATATTGACTGTTTAACCAAGTCAAACCGCTATGGCGCTAATAGTGGTCAAACAAACTAAAATTGACCGATAAGCTAACTATGTTGCTAAACAATGGCCGATAACTGATTAAATTAGTTGGGTTAGTTGGTTTGACCAGCTGATAGTATTAGCTCATTGTAAATAAATGTTTGGTAAATTAGCTATTTTACTTTTATTAGCTGATTGTATGTAAAATGACCTATATGGGCATAAACATATTATGCTAATAATTTATTAACTCTTAAATTACTTTTACAATGGTACTAACAAAAAATTACTTTTACAATGGTACTAAAAAAAATTACTTTTACAATTATTATTATTATTATTATTATTATTATTATTATTATTATTATTATTATTATTATTATTATTATTATTATTATTGTTATTATTGTTATTATTATTATTATTATTATTATTATTATTATGTGTGAAATGAAAAAGAAAATTGGAATTGTTATTACGGAAACAAAAAGAAAAAGGGGCGAGGCAAATGAACAACAATCGGCTAACCAAAAACTTTACTCTTTTTGTAATAGNTTTTTTTGTGTGGAGCCTAGACCTCCTTGAACTCCTTGTACACACTTTCTATTTCAACAAATTTTCTTTTTAAAAACAAAACAAAACAAAACAAAAAATCTTTGATCAATATATTAACCTTTGGTTCAATTTTATGCAAGCTTATTGATCCACGCATACCGTTGTTCAATTAGTTCCATCATTCTATCTTTCCTAGCCTAAATGTGATGGCTCTGAGCTTGGTTTATTCTTTCAGAGAAATCTTAAAATAGACGGTGAAATAATTGAGAAATAAAGATGGTAGCTTTAGAGACCAAATTAAAATTATACAAACATATATAATACATTTTTTGAGTTCTACTGACTCGGTTACAATGTAGTATCTGTTCATAGCTACTTTCTCAACCTACTGAAGCACAAGGAGTCAACAGATGCCTCCACTGAGGTTCGAACCCACTCTCTTCCACATGAGAGTGTATACCGGATGCCGCTTGACCACAAGGCCTTTGGCACATATATAATACATTTAATGACTAAAATAACTTTTTTCCCCTTTTCCTTTTTTACAGGGAATATTACACAGAAAAAAAAAAAAGTATTGAATGACAACCTTATCGCATATTCATAAAGCATCATTAACAAAATCCTAAATATAATGATTGAGCACTTAGCTACTTAGCTACTCTTCAATTATAGCCATTGGTGTTGCCACAAACTTCGAAAAATGATATGTTGTTGGATTGTTTTTGGGATCTGTAACTGACGTATGAAGTGTAGCTACTTAATAATAATAATAATAATAATAATAATAATAATAATTATAATAATAATAATAATAATAATAATAATATTTTCAAAAAAAAAATTAATAATAATAATAATAATAATTATTATTATTATTATAAAATTAAATAAACCATTAAATTTTATACGAAAAAATAAAGCATATGAATTTTAAAATGTTGCAGTTAAATAAATTAATCTATCTACTATACTAATAAGAGCCAAAGAGAGTTAGGCCTAAAATGAGTAGAAAAAATGGCGGTCAAATTATTTAATTAAATGGATGGTTCAGATGAATTATTTAATCAAATGGATGGTTAATATAATTCAGATTAGTATTATTAATAGAGATTACCTAATTTAACCTTACTTTTATGATTATCCGTTAAGTTTTCCGTTAAATATTCTCTTCTCCGTTAATATTCCGTTAACTTTTAACTTACCCATTAGTCTCTATAAGAAAGGTCTTAGGTTCGAACCTCATCTCAATCAAATTTGACATAATTAAGTTTCTCACTCTATTTTACTCTTATTAAATTAAATAAATTAGTAGCTACAACAAAAAAATGATACATACGTATTTTTTTAATTTAGAATTATGTGTCTACAATACCTTTATTTGCAAAAATTATTCATTATCAAAAAATTAAATTAAATAAGAGAAATAATTTCATTAGTTATATTGTCTTTATTTTCTCTCAAGCAAAGATTCTTTACATTCAAATTTATCAATTGATATTATTACATTGTCCATTATCTTATTTTTACAATATCTTGTAATTAAATATCAAAGTTATAGTACAAAATAATGTTATATATTTATTTACCAAGTATTTTATTAATACTATGAAAAAACATTTTAAAATAATTTGAAGCTAATTATATTAACTACTTGGGGATTGGTTGACAAAGAGAGTACTCAAATAATAACCCAACAAATTGAAACGGAATCACTCTATTTTACTCTTATTGAATTAAATAGATTAGTAGTTACACCAAAAAATGATACATATGTATTTCTTTAATACCATGAAAAAAATAAAAAAGAATAGTTTGAAACCAATCATATTAACTACTTGGGGGTTTTGTTGACAATGAAAGTACTCAAATAACCCATTACCCAGCAAATTGAAGCGAGAAACTACCTTTTTAATATCTTTGGAATACATAATATTTTAAATTTTTAAATTTTTATTAATTTATTTAATCTTTTTTCTTAAACTAGGGATTTCTTTATCCACAATAACTCATTCAACAATAATGGTTGAACCAAATGAATCCCAAGCAGAACACCTAAAGGAAAGTCCATAGCTCCTATATCATAATCCATTGCATGACGTTGTCATCTATGTTACTAACAATATCCGAATTGCAAATAACACACTACCAACAAAAAGGAAGAGAACAAATAGTAAAGATGAAGACAATGACAATGTTACTCAAAAGAGAATTAAGAACACTTAGAAAAATTCAAATTAAAAGTAGTATTTATTTAGACTAGAGTTTATTACTGAAATGGTCCCTCGACTATTGAGAAATTACCAATTTGGTCCTCGACAATTTTTCATGCCCAATTAAATCTCTCGACTTAGAAAATTTTAACCAATTTGGTCCTCCGTTTATTTTGCCGTTAAACATCCATTAAACCGGGACCAAATTGGTAATTAATTTTTCACTGAAATGGTCCCTTGACTATAGAAAAATTACCAATTTGGTCCTGATTTTAATGGATGTTTAACGGAAAAATAAACGGAGGACTAATTGGTTAAAATTTTCAAAGTCGATGGACTTAATTGGGCACAAAAAATTGTCGAGGACCAAATTGGTAATTTTGCAATAATCGAGGGACCATTTCGGTAATAAACTCTTTAGACTATCATTTTTAGACCAAATATTTAGACTATCGATTTTACAAGGCTGCAAACATTTATTTTAGTAATAATTATAATGAATTTTCTATATTATCTTGGATTCATATACTTTAAGTTAGATATTTAAATAAAAAAATTCGACATTCAATTACCATGTATAAACTTCTCCTATATATCTCCTATATAATCTTGAATTGATATACTTTCAAATATTTATTTAAATATAAACATTGGGCATTAACTCATTCGCGCAATGCGCGTATAAAACAAGTAATAATAATAATAATAATAATAATAATAATAATAATAATAATAATAATAATAATAATTAATTATTATTATTATTATTATAGAATTAAATAAACCATTAAATTTTATACGAAAAAATTAAGCATATGAATTTTAAAATGTTGCAGTTAAATAAATTAACTTGTTATTATTGTGCATTTTGGTCTAATACCAATTACCAACTAATAAAAATCAGTCGATAACTGATTCTTGGATCGAGATATACAAAATAACAAATTGATGTATTTAATTATAATTTTAAAAAAATAGAAATCTAATTATTATTTGCGTATAAAGTTGAACGTTCTATCATCGTATTTTAAATGATTTTGGTTGTTGCATGCATGCGTAGATGCTTCTGTACTCTTCGTGGTTTCCCTATAGACCATGATCCTATAAAAAATCCACCAAAAGGATCCCAACAAATATTCCGTACGTAGGACCATTTTATGTTCTTTAAAATGTCTTCTCAAATGTTTGTGCAAATTATTTCTTCTCATTGGGATAAAGATTTCAATTTTACAAATATTTTTTGAAAATTTCAAACTTATAATATACTTGAAGATAATATTAGGTAATCATAAATTGATTTACACCTAGTCAAAGAGTCGAAATTAATCATTATAATTTTATTTTTTTGTACTACTTAATACAAAGAAAGGAAGAAAGTCTCTTAGAGAAATATCCGTTATAGTCTTCTTGACATATCAAGTCAAGGGGGCGAGGCCACCCCGAGAGAGGAGTGGGTAAGCGGGCTCCTTTCACTAATTTTTTCCCAATTTAAGGCGGAGGTAGCGATTATGTCCTTGTTCTAAAACTAGATATATAGCTTGAAATAAAATCCCTACTTTCCCGCCTAAGAGAATAAATAGACTGCAAGAAACGGATTGCTTTAAAACTAGCTTGGGAAAGAAAAATGCTTGCCTGATGGCTTTTTAAGAGATGAGGAACAGAGTGCTAGCTTATATATAATCCATCCCTACTTTAAAAAGAACTTCTCTCACTTGACCGCACCCATTCGGGCTCAAACCTATGACCTCCCATTTGGGAGAGTCACTTGGTATCGTACCCTTAGACAACAAGACCATTGTCTAACCATTATAATGTAAATTATAATCTTTTCTTAAAATTTTCTACTCTAAACTAGCCTAAAGTACAAAATTAGTCATAAAATTACTGGTTTGGAATAAGTCTCCCTCTGGCCTATGAGTACTTGCTCTCATATGATCCATGTGAGCCCAGTTTTGATGTAAAAATTTTGCTTGTTAAAGGTCGATCATCAAGTTTGAGTTCTTATATTCAACACTCGATCACCTAATAAATGTATTATATTAAAATTTTTCATAACTTAATTAATAATATATATTTCTAACTCGAAGTTAATTATTTGATTTTTAATTTTTAGATAAAGTATTGAGTTCAAAAGTTATGAATAGAGGACAATTGCACAGCTGCTTCATCGATGCAGGTTATCAATCGCACACTCAGACTGCTACAGTTGGTGCAGTCTTGGTGGCGCACGATGGCAGCTTCACAGCAGGGTTCAACGCGCGACTTCCCATTTGTTTTTCGCCACTCATGGCGGAAGCTTTAGCCTGTAAGGAGGCGTTGTCTTGGCTCAAGGATCGTGGTCTGTTGGTTGTGCGCATCTTTACGGATTGTTCCACGCTCAGGGACTTGCTAGTCTCCCCTCACCCGGACCTCTTATCATATGTTGGGTATTCGATCGATGTTTCTAAGTCTCTTATGCTTTCTTTTAATTCTTGTTCTATTCATTTTGTCTCTAGAGATAACAATAAGGCTGCTCATATACTAGCAGCAGATGCCTTCTCTCAGCTGGAGGCTCCTATGTACTGGGATTTTATCCCTCCTAACTCTGTTGCTCATTTGTTTTAATCTATTATCAAGTTTGACTTAAAAAAAATAGAGGAGTAGGCGTTAAAAGAGTGTCATGGATATGTAAAATCTAATTGTAATTAGAGTAAAAAAAGTGACATCTAATTGTAATTAGAGTAAAAAAAGTGATATATGGTTTAAGAAAAGTATTTTTTTTTTCTATTACATTTGTGTATGGTAAAAGACCAAGTAACAAATTATAAACAACTTATTAGGTGATCTCTCTCCTTGGTACAAATCTAATAAATGAAATTGGAGGTTTTCTGTGCAATGCAAGCCTCTGGTTTTCACACTTGGAGTTATATATATATACCTTAAAAAGAATAAATAAATAAATAAATAAGTGAAGAATTTCAAAGGAAGAAGTACGATGTACAGTAGTTGACGGCAGCCACCATCTTGGACTGCTTAACCAGCTCACATGCATGTAAACACTCCTCAAGTCTCTTTTAATTTATATATTTTGTTTTCATTATTGATTACCCTAATAATTATATCTTTTTAAGCAAAATTATTTTAACTTAATTATAATTTTTATAAGTTGTGTATGAACTGCTATACATTTTTACAATTAAAACAATTATAAAACTTTCCTAAATTTATACTCCATATGCCCTTTTTACATGTTTTGTTTACCATTTAATAATTAATATTGACCAAACTAATTCTTCTTTCTTTGATTATTTTTAACATCTTATAATTTTTAAATTTGATTTTTTTAATATTTAATAGACTTTTAATACAGTTTCTAAATATATAAATTTTGTGCACTAATGTTGAACTAAATGTTATAAAAATTGATCATAAATAATTTAATTAAATCAAGTCTCATTAATAAAATTAAATAATAAAAAATGGGATGGAGAAATTATTAAGTATATTGGTAAAGAAATTAAAGTCTAACATAGTAACACATCAATTGAAAATCATAGAAAGATCATATTTTATATATTTAAAGGAGGGGTGGAAATAGGAGAAATAGTAGGTAGGATATCATGCATGCATAGGAATCAAAACTGTGATCACACACACACACACAGAAACCAAAATTTAAAATAAAAAGGGAAAAATGACAATCATCCTTTGAATGATGATAATGATAAGAAGAAAGTTTTGATTCTCCTCCACTACTCTTTCTTTCTTTTTTAGTTTTATATTCATATATTGTGTGTGTTTTGGAATTACTTTTTGACTTTTTTTGCAGTTTCCAAAACCCTAAAGATTATTAGCCAACTGTGTATGTATAGGTCGGCTTGAATTGTACATATATGTGTGATGGTGTCTACTCATCCTATATATATTTCAGCCCCGCCCCCAATCATACATCTGCCACCTCGATAATGCTATCAATTTCATCAATTCATTTCGATCACATGAGAGTAGGTAAATAGAATATATTTTCTTCCAAATGATTGAATCCCTAATTTAAGGGTCACAGAGCATGTGATCGAGAGGATGTAAATTATGATAACTTAGTTGAACGTCACGACTAGATCTTTACTTACTGTGCAGAATATAATATAATATATTATTCATAAGAATTTCTATAATTTTATGGTAGTTAAGAAGTGGGGGCATGATTTTTTTAAAAAATTAATTTACGATAATATTTTCCGTTGCTACTTAAAAATAAATACTAGGTAAAATATATGGAAAATTTACACTTTTCGTTCCTAAAGTATAGGGTAATTGTAGAATTTGTCTCTAAGTGTTGGTCATGCTCACTTTTCGTCCATAAGTTATTATTGGCGTTGCACTTTTCGTCCTTTCGTGCTCACTTTTCGTCTATGACTTATGCTAAAATTGTAAATTTCATCCCTAATACTTTATTAGTAAATGGACGAAAAGTGCAACATCAATGATAACTTAGGGATGAAAAGTGAGTATGACCAACATTTAGTTGGGGACAAAATCTACAATTACCCTATAACTTAGGGACGAAAAGTACAATTTTTCCCCTGAAGTATATTTTATAATAATAGTTAACAAAGAACCATAAGGAGGTAAACTTATTTAAGTTACTTATAGTTGACCGATTTAAATCAAGATGGTTAACAATGATCTGTTACAGACTTGAAACGTTATGGTCACCAAATTAAACCAACTGTCCGACTAACTCGATTAAAGTTATTCCCAAAAGATGATATTTTTTATGATAACAAATGGTTGGTAATTTTATTTGATGATACACACACACATACATGGTCAACATTACCAACTAGGGCTCTTTCAAATGACCAGATTAAAGTGGTCGTAAAAGGCCATGTCCGCCCATACATTCTCGTTTTTCAATTCTAACATGTAGGGATGGAGCTAGAAATTATTTAGAGGCGAAAAATTAAAAGAAACAAAAAACTTAATAATTTTGTAGAGTGGATTTGACCTCTTAATCTATAGTGTAGCATATATAAGTATGTGCTTAATAATCTATAGTGGGTTTTCCCACTGTGTTTTCTTAGTCTAAGGTTTTTAATGAGACAACCAGTGTAACACATGATTATACTGTGTTTTCTTAGTCTAAGATTTTTAATGAGAGAATTCATTAAGAGTAGTGTGTTGTGAAAGAGAAGAGAGACCAACATTATTAGAGATACATCCAGATTAAAAGAATCTTGAGTTGCATCAAAGTGTGAAGATCCAGAATCAAGAAGTCAAGACATCTAGTTGGAGATGAAGAATTTGTTTTCTTCAACCTTTGTATCTCTACTCAGGTGAAGTATAAAGAGGCGGAGTAAACTCTGTAGGAGTTGAAAAATCTGGGTGAAATTCACTGTCAACTCTATGGTCAAGGGGTGAACTTGGTGTTTTGTACTAAGAGATAGTGCAAACCTTCAAGAGTGTGAAGAAGAGTGGAGTAGGATTCATTAACAGACGACTTGAACCACTATAAAAACTCTCTATCTCTCTCTCTTTCTCTTTAATTTCTCTCTCTTGCTATATCATTTATATATAACACAATCAAACCTAAGTTTTAACAAAGCAAATCGAAACGTGCAAGGAACACTAAAAAGGGTTAACGCAAACATTTTTCGCTGTGCATTAAAAACTCTAACTGAGCAGTTAAGTTTATCTCTTGGGTAGGCTTAACTAATCGCAAAGAATTTTTAAATCCTACGAGCCTATTAACCCCCCCCCTCTCTAGACTCGTGTATAACCCTCATCGGGACCAACAAGTTGTATCAGAGCGGTTGCCTTGATCGGTAAACTCTGTGTATATTGCATGGTGATCTCATTTCTAAAACTCAAAATTCTATTTTTCTCTTTACAAGTATTTTTATAAAAATATATGGATCATCATCTTTATAAGCATCTTACATTTAACCTTTCAAAATTTGACGACTGGAAGGTGCATATGCAAGCGCACCTTTCGTCCCTCCATGATGAAATGTGGAAAGTCATCACGGCAGGACCCATCCAGAATATAATGGTAAACGCCAACCGAGCAACGCAAAGACCAGATGCTCCTGAGTATGTTACCAAATCGAGACATGCATGGTCTTAGGAAGATCACACCAGAAACAACCTAATTGATAACATAGCCAAGGACATATTGTTCAAGACAGTAGATGATACACTCCTGAGCGAGATAGCTGACCTAGGGAAGGAGCTCAGCCAGAAGGAGATCAACCTCAAGATTTTCTGAGGACTGCCCAAGTCATAGGAGATGAAAGCCATCGCAATGCGTGACCACTGAGACTTGAAGGTAATTCAGTGACTTGAAGGCGTACGAGTTTGAACGCGAACAGAGATGGGACGAGGAGCCCGAGTCAAGGAATGTTGTACTAAGATAACAACACAAGCACCTACCAACCCAACTACTCAACCCTTGTGTACTAAAGTGCGATAGTTTATACTTGTTCAGTCTAAGGGCGTTGATAGCAAACTAGTGGGTGTGAAGATGGGACACATGGATGGTGTAGATGAAATGAAAGCTAAGATCACACACTTGTTAAGCATATAGAGGGTCTTTGCACTATATAAGGGGCCCATGTTTCCCTTTAGACATCATCCATTGGTTCATTATAATCATCGTCTATGTAACACCCCGATTTCTGCTCTTACAATCATTACAAAATGCGTAATATAACGCCGCGGAAGCTTACATCTTACAGCAGT
>CM008337.1:17350538-17361489 GCA_002525835.2 Ipomoea batatas | reverse complement strand
CTCTATCATGTGCGGAGAGCGATGAACAATGCTTTATGGAATGGTTTCTTTCCGGCGCCAAGGAAAGTGGTGGCATTGGCTACGGCTGCGTTGCAGGCGTGGAGTGCAGTCAACCAAGGCCAACACCCGGTTGGGCAGCCCGTCGTAGCAGGTGGTGCAGCGCAGTCTACTCAGGCGCCGGTGAACTCTCAGCCAGTGTGCTACTTCGATGCCAGTTACAGCTCGATGCCAGTTACAGCTCGGTCACAATGAAGGCGGCATTCAGAGCTGTTTTGCTAGAGCTAGGAGGAGGTTTCGTTGCTGCTTGTGCTCGACCTTTGCTCGACTGCTTTTCCCCCTCATGGCCGAGACCATGGTGTGTAAGGAAGCTCTATCCTGGCTCAAGGGTAGGGGCGTGGTCTCCGTTCAGATATTCACGGATTGTTCTCAGCTCTATAGTGGATTAGGCCTGGCGCAGTCTTCATATTATTCCTATGTTGGTTTATTTATTGATGCATGTAGGAGTGCTATCGCTTCTTTTTTATATTGTCATATCAGGTTAGTTTCTAGAACGGTGAATGTTATTGCTCATACACTAGCTGTTGCGGCCGTGCATCAGGCTAGCATTCTGTACTGGGACTATATCTCGCTTGATGCTATTTTGGCTCACTTATAGTAATCTATTGCACGATTTATTTTCAAAAAAAATATTAATATATGTGAAATTAATTCTTTAATAACCATAGTAATTATTAGGTAATTATATTAATATTGTGCAATTATACATTTATACGTTCAGTGTGTGTATATATGTATGTAATGTATGTATGTGTATAAGTGTGTATGTGTGATCAAAAAATTAATTGTAATAATTATAAAAAAAAATGATCAAACTACTGCATTTAACTTTTATTTAGGTCTTTGAACGAACTAGTCTATGTTTCTTACTTAAACTGATGATAAAGTACTTTTGAAAAACACAACTACCTTCTTGATAATCACTGAATCCCGTCCCAAGCCCTAGCAAAGGGTTAACTTTCGAGTTGCCCATGTAATTCCTCATCGTTAGAGGTTTTCACCATCATTGATTGGTAAAAGTTTCCCAATGACTCATCAATTTCCAAGTGGAATTCAAATTCCCATATTGCTCTTAGAAATAAGACAAAATATTGATTGGGCGACCACTTGAGTTATCCCGCACGAGGTATTTTATAGGTTTTTATTACAAAAAAAGTAGAGGTTAGTTAGACTCCGTAAGAGTAAAAATTGCAACACATATCTTGATTTTATTTGAAAAAGAAGAAAATAAATGATTAAAAATTGCAATTCACTTTTAAAAAAAAAAAGAATGAATATGTTGTAAAAAGTGGAAGTATGTAGAAGTATGTATGTTGTTAAATGGACTGCTTATAATGATTTTGCATTTCATTGGACTTCTCTGAATAAGTCCAGTTGAAATTAAGACGATCAACTGAAGAAAGTTTATGGACTTTGAGGGAATAATATTGGGCTACGATCATCAAATTAAAACATTTCGTGCCCAAATGTATGAGTTGTCTACACACATACAAGATAAAATATAAGAAAATTTGCATTTTTCTTCACTAAGTTTTATAGGGTAATTATATAATTCGTCCCTGAGTATTCATTGTGCATACTTTTCGTCCCTAAGTTAACATTGACGTTGCACATTTTGTCATTTCGTTCTCACTTTTCGTCCCTAAGTTATACTAGAATTATAAATTTTGTCCTAATATTTTATTAGTGACGAAAAGTGAATATGACCAACACTTAGGGACGAATATTACAATTATTGTATAACTGAAGGACAAAAAAAAAATGCAATTTTCCTTAAAATATACAATATATATTAAGGAGTTCTCAAGTTTAAAGACTAATTATTCGGAATCGGTTTCAATTGAGTTAAATCATGGTCTAATGGTTTAACTTTGACTATAAAAACAACGTATTATATATACTTGACAATTTGTGTAAATGGGTTTCATAGTGACACAAATATAATAAGATTAAACATGAAACAATCAGTTAAGGTTAACAGATTAGAGTTATAAATACAAATATGCTTTTCGTTTAAAACTAGTTGGCACATGTTTTTCAAAAAAAAGTTTGGCACATGTTTAGTTAATAGATTTCAAGTCTACAGACACAATGTGATATGATAGCTCTTTTAATTTAAATCAATTAGACATGTTAACATAATTTGTTTTAAAGAAAATAAAGATTTAGAGATAACTTTTTTTATCCACAATTAAATCCAACAATATATTGGTATAGCAAAAATATTCAATTCATAACATACCATAATATCATAAATAATATCAAAAAATCATAACTAATTTTAATATTGAAGTGTTAAACATGTTATTAACATATTAAGCGAGTTGACAACTTAAAACAAAAAATTGTAAGGGTCAACCTATTAAAGTATTAATGACCCGAAACACGTTAAGACAAAACATTGATATATTATTTTCGTTTCTAATTTTCATGTTTTGTTAATGTGTTGTGTTGAAAGTTGTCAAGCCTAGGTAATAAAAAAGTTTGTTTAAATTAATGTAACCTTATAATCGGTTGATATAGTAAAGACAATGTCAGGTGGTGTTATTATAGGTTTGAAATGAATCACTTTTATTGGTTTATTATGCTACAATAATATCTTAGGTAATATGAGAGTCTAAACAATTTAGCGACCGATTTCACCTGTTTAGCAAAAGAAATCGTCCGTCGTAATTTTCGTGTTTTTTGTAGTGATAATGGTAACATAGATCTCTAATGTAGTCAAACTCATCTTGACTGTAACAACATCTATCCGCCAAATATCTAAAAACTTTTAATTTGGTCAAATATTATAAAATATTAATTTTTAAATTGTATTAAACTTACTCATAATTATTATATTACTCTGTATTATATATCTTGCATTTCACTTTGTGCTCCAACATTGATAATCTCAAACATATATCATGTCACACAATATCCACATTCAACACTTCCAAGTTGTTGAGGGAACTACAACGTATTTAAAAACCAACTACAAATAAAATAATATCATTAATTATAATATGTAATAGTTACGATTGTGAAATACTTACGCTACAAATAATTCATTTTAGTTTATTTAACCGATTTGGATTGTTCTTATCGGATGATTGTGATGACTTGATAGATCTTGCATATTAAAAAAAAAAGTAATCTATATAAGTAACGAACTGTATCATCAGTCTTTCGAGGACTTTGCTCCCTAACTAGATAGGGTCATATGCTCTGCCAAATAAGGATCAACTTCACTCATATTGTTCAACATATACATATGTGCTTGCTGAACATTTTTACGAGACATAGTCAACACTTTGATACCTTCTTTTTTTTTAGTACTATATATTGACTCTATTACAATGTAGTATCTGTTCCTATATACTTTTTTCAACCTATTGAAGCACAAAGAGTCAAATGTCCCCACACTGGGATCGAACATGAGACCTCTCATTTAATAATCACAAGCAATAGTTGTTGCATTAAGGCATGACTAATCATGAGATTTCGACCCGATAAACTTCAAATCTTGCATGCTTACAAGTGACTTGATGTTTGAAGAATACCATTGTGGTACCTAAAATTCGCGTAAACAAACACACACAAAAACTTATGTCATGCTTTTTTTGTATAATCAGGCATACCCCCAAGTGAGAAAAGTTCATAGAAAAATAAAGAGTTAATTACCGTTTTGGTCCCTCGACTATGGCGAAAGTACCAAATTGGTCATCGCATTTCATTTAGGCCAATTAAGTCCTCAAGTATTGAAATTTTTGTCTGATTTGGTCCTCCGTTTGTTGGGGTGTTAAGTGACTGTCTACTTTGAGGGCATAATAGTCATTTCGGTTGAGACTTTGAGGACATTAGAGTTCTTTCATGATTTCTCGCTTTTCTACTATTCACCGGCATATGCATCATTTGCAGATTCACTCAAAGTGGCCATTCTTCGCCTCCGCAGACGACATCTAAGCCTGTCGTTTCAGATTCTCAGTCAGCGCCCGAAGAGCAACTCCCCGCCAGTCAACCTCTAGTCAAAAGGCGATGCCATCGGAAGAGATTCTTCACACACATGATTTCCACTACTCCATCGGCTGCTGCTGTTTCTAAGCTGCGTGTACGCTGCCCCAACCCTATACCCTCCGCCGCGTACGCGTAATCCGAGACCGACTTCACCGTCGGCGAGGAGGACCTTTCGAAGAATCCTCATTGTTAGAAGAGAGTTTCAAACCTGGCTAAGGAGGTGGACATCGAAGTCCTAATAGCTATCTCCGTTGGGTTTTAGTGGACTCGCTCACCGAAGAGGAAATTGAGGCCAATGTGGTGTCCTAGATCGGCGGTGATGAGCAAACCAATTACATCATCGTCCACAACCACATTCTCGCATGAGTAGTGCTCCAATGTCTCTATCTGGCTCACTAAGGACAACGCCTTGGAGTCAATTCGAGCCGAACACAAAAACCTCATCAACTCTGCCTACAATTTCCTCCTCCACCATGGCTACATCAACTTCAGCCTCGCTCCGGTAATCAAAGAAGCCAAATTAAAGCCGCCTGATGGTGTCTCGAAGGGTATTGTGATGTTTTTTGCACAGGGCTCTCCGGTTTAGTTGCTATGATGCCATTAATTTTTCTAGGGTTTACAGTTGCGGTCCTGTAAGGAAGAGTCATGCTTGGAGCCAGAGTGAGATTAAAGAAAATGAGTGGTGGTAATAATGGAGTCAAAGTCTCAATTGAAAAGACTATTATGCCCTCAAAGTAGACGGCCACTTAACACCCTAACAGACGAAGGACCAAATCGGACAAAAAAAATTACTTGAGGACATAATCGGTCAAAAATGAAAGGCGATGACCAATTTGGTACTTTTGCCATAGTCGAGGGACCAAAATGGTAATTAACTCTTTATTTTACTATGAACTTTTCTCAGTTGGGGGTATGTCTACATTATACTTAGGTCTCTTACCTTTCTTTGATTTAGGTGGAATCGATGAAGAAATCTTCGATGAGCCAAGTAGATTCTCTTCTTACCATAAACAAGTCGTGTATAACTTATATCGTCTTCACATATAAAAAAGCTTTATGGTCTTTGACACTATGCCTAGACAAGTTTCCCTAAGCTGGGAAGTCATTGATTATACAAAAAAGCATGATATGCAAGTTAAAAGACTATTTTTGATTTGCATCGTACACCAAAACACCTTCATTCCACAACTTCTTTAAGTGCTCAATTAATGACGCTAGAAGAACATCTATATCATTTCCCGGTTATTTTGGCGCATAAATCATCGAACTTAATAATATATACTTGTGTTCCATACACAACCAAGGAGGTAAGTTCTAAATTACCAACAATAACAAGCCACGAGCAATGTTTGCAGCTCAACTTACCATGAAGGTTCATTTCATCGGTACAAAGTCCAAGTCTAAGATTTCTCGATTCATTAACAAATTTAAGAAATACATGATCAATTGTTTTCCACTGACGAGAATCAGTTGGGTTTCGTAGCATACTATCACAAATTTTGTCATCTACATGTTATGTTAGGTTCTTTGCTTTATTGGAATTTGCAAAAAAACATTTAAATCTCAGAATAATAGGAAGATATCACAACATTTTAGCTAGGGGCCTTTTCAAAACTTGATTAGCAACATTGTTCTTCCTAATTTTGTAAGAAGAAGTCACACATATTCGACATGCATTTAACTCCTTGTACTCACTTATGAAGAGTATGCAGTCATTAAGGCAAGTATGTATCTTTTTATACTTCAACCCGTAGTCTGTAGGGCACAAAATCTTTTTTGCCTCACATGTACTCTTTGTAAGTTCATTACCTTTTTGGAAACATTTCATTTTTTTTAAACATTTCATTTATTACTAAGTAAAGCTCTAAAACTTTTGCCACACCATTCACAACTTTCAAGTTCAATAATTTTAACACATCATATAATTCTGTATATATTTAATACACCCTGACCATAAAGGCTTCTCTACATCACTCTACAATACATCTAATTAACTCATGTTACTCATCAACGAATTTGCCTCCAAAATCATGAATTATATCATACAACCGATCCTCATATTTATACCCTTCATTGTCGACACAAATGCTAGACGTACCAAACATTTCGACTACTCCTCCATATTAGATCCATTTTGTATATTTTTCATTAAACCCAATGCAAGTTAAATGATACGAAGTATTATATATCTTTAACACATAAGTTCCTAATAGTGTAACAACTCTTTCAAGGAAAAAAGTATAACTCATTTCTACTATAGGTATTTTGCTTTGCATATTCTAGAAATCGCTCAACTCCATCTGCATATTCATCGCTCAAGCGAGACGCACTTATCCAACTCTTATCCATGATGTATTTTTCAATATAATAAAAATTTTGTTAAGAAATTCATCAATAATTGTCATTATTAATTCAAAATCTAACTAATATTTACAAAACACATGCAGAATATTAACACTAATTCAATAACTCTGAAAAATGATTGGAATTAATCATATTAATTCCGTAATACCAAGAGTCATTCATATGAACAGACACAGGAGCTGAATGGTCACTGTCGAGAGGTTACTGGAGTCGCAATGCGAGACATCATTCCAGTCTGCGTACCTTCGAGACATCGTACCGGCCGCGAGACGTCGCACAGGTCCGCGAGACATCGGACGCGCGCGCCAACCCGGGTTGAGCGACATCGCACTCGCACGCGAACGACCTCTCGCGAGAGGAGAGGTCGACTCCGCTAGCCGCCCGCGAGACATCGAACTACCTCTCGAGAGGTCAGTCCGTTTTGATGTCTCGGATGAGAGATCATTTATGATCTTATGTGGTTCTGAGATGGAAAACTCGTTCAAAAATATGGCATAACATAGCCTGCTCAAGCTCAATTTGGGATTTGATTTGCACCGCCCTGCACGCGAGAGAGCATCCATGCTATACAAGTTACTTAGTCATAAAAGGACCCTTGTATATATAGTTGGGCAAATCATCATTCCCAACCAATATGGGACAAAGCTACATAAACTTTTTCCTCACCCAAATTCCATCTCAAATGGGTCTACTTTGAGAACGAATTTCTCATTCACCCATTATTCATTTTGAGCGTATAATATATCGATCTCTTTGTCTAACTACGAAGAAGCCAAATTCACTTTGACCCGACTCAAAGCGGAAGTAGACACCACATATATTTATACCACAAAATGACTACTTAAAATATCATTTTTAGTGCTATTTTCCAACATTTACAAACAGTAGATTTAGTAGATTGTGGCTTGGCAACAACGTAACATCAGTCGACTGGCAACAGACACAACAGTTAAGGTCACCAATTGCGGGGGACGGTACGGAGAAGAATAAGAAAAGTTTGAAGCTAAGGAAGAAGAATGAAAATTTTTAAAGTAATAGGTAGGGGGGAATTATTGTGTGGACCATAATGCACATAGTGCTGTGTGGACCATAACAAAAGAACATTTTTTTTTAATATGCTAAATGTACATTATTTGTGTACTGAATGTACATTATAAAATATAATGTACATTCAGTACACAAATAATGTACATCCCCAGAATACAATGCACATTTTTAATATATTAAAAGTACATTATTTTTATATTGAATGTATATTATTTGATAGTATGGTCTACACAGTTGTGTGAACCAATAATGATCGTAGCTAGGGGGTTTGGGTATATATATATGGTTTAAACCAACTTTAAAATATATACTACATCTATTTTAAATAGTATATACTACGTAATATTTAAAAAAATTACATATAATACATATGTGTGTGCGCGTGTGCATGTTCGTGCGCGTGCGCCTTTGTGTATAGATTGAGAATCATATCAGAACCATGCTTTAGGTGAGAACGTGAAAACCACATTAAGTGCACACAATCTACTACACGAAAGCACATGCAAGTACTCTAGGGCTCCACTATCATCCAGACATGTCTAAAATATATCGTGTATGTGCATTATTCATGTAGTAGATTGTGTGCACGCATGCATTAGTTCGTAAATTCTCACTTAAGACATGATTCTCATATGAATGCAAACGCGCGCACACACATGTGTGTAAATGCTAATTTTGTTAATTTTTAAATGTAATTATTTTAATTATAAATCTAGCAATATAAATTATAATTACGAAAATTATATTATAGAATACACACACACACACATATTTTCACAGCCGTCCATGTATCCAGATCAAAGAATCAGATGTATGAAATTTCTACTTGCACTTGTAATACATCTTACTTGCATTTCAATGTTCAATTATTTACAAAAATGCCACTGCATTTTTTTTAAATTAGTGTTTCTGATCCGTTAGATCTGAACACGTGGACGGATGACATGTGTTCTCACTTATCTCCTGGGCGAGTAGTTCACACCTGAACGCAGTCCTCTATATATATATAACAAAAATGTTTTCAATGCATTTTAGTCTTTCTATCCTTTTATGTAGAGATATAGTATATATATAGAATTTCTTTAGGCTATTAAAATGTGTATTTTTTTTAATCAAATTATAGGGGTTGTTTAGTAAAGTGGAAAAATGGAGAATTTTCCAGAAAAATAAAAAATTGGAGAGGTAGAAAAATGGAAAATGGAAAATGTGTTCACTAAATTTGTTCTTCCAAAATCTATTTCCATCTCCTTTCTCCATCTTCCTTAAGGAATTTGGAGAATGGAAAAGCCAGGTTGCGTTTACTAACAGGAAAATTTCCTGAAATTCTTGAAAATTTTGAGAATTTGAGAATAAGAAAACAAGAAACATGTTTACTAAAGCTATTTCTCATTTTGAAAACTGAGAACTCTTCTCTACTTTTTGGAGAATTAGAAACACAAAAAAAACTTGTTTTCAAATCAGAAAACACACGCATGAATAGTAAAAATGAACATAGAGCATGGCATCAATTCCTATCACAAGCAATTTTCTTCTCTTCTTCTTTTTTCTTCTTTCTTCTTCTTCTTTCGACGTCACGCCCCCTCCTCTTCCCTTGCCTCACTCGCCGTTCCTTGCCTCACTGCCCTCAAGCGAAAGCTTCAGCCCAAACCATCGCCGCCTTGTCGGAGCACATGGAGCCCGGCGACACCATCATCGACGGCGGCTTCCAACCCAAGATCTGTTATCATCCTCGTCAAGGCGGGGGTTCCCGGCGACACAATCATCGACGGCGGCAACGAGTGGTATGAGAATGCCGCATCTCCGAGGTCTCTACCAAGGGCTTGTTGTATCTTGGCATGGGTGTTTCCCGCGGCGAGGATGGAGCGAGAAATGGGTGTTTCCGGCGGCGACTCCCAGTTGGAAGACGAACAAAAAATAGAACAGAAATTGGTATTGGTAAACAAGTTTTGAAAACTGAAAATTTGAAAATAGAGAAAATGAAATAGAGAATGGAAATAGAACAGAAAACAGAAAATTAGAAAAATTTAGTAAACAGAGCCCCAATTTCTCCAAATGGAGGAATGGTATAATACGCGTGAACAGTGTAACCCTTGAGGTCTCAGCATCGATTCCAACCAACAGCAGTATGCTTTCTTTTTCCCTTTTGCGCCTTCCCCTCCCGTTGCGCACAACCCCACAAGCTCCAATGAACAACATTATTATTGTTTTTGTTATTGATTATTGATTTTATTATAATAATTATTATTATTGTTATTATTATTATTATATATGTTTCTCGTTTTTACCTACTAATACTATTATAATTATAATTATTATTATTATTATTATTATTATTATTATTATTCCGTATTATATATGTTTGCCGTTTTTACCTACTAATACTATTATTATTATTATTATTATTATTAATTATTATTATTATTATTATGTACTCAACTTATTTACTAAAATGATTGAAATAGTTATAATTTAATTTTTTTTTGAGTACACAAAGAGTCAACAGTTGCCTCCACTGAGACACCCATCATCCATGTGAGTGTGTAAACCAAGATACCGGGTGCCACTAGACCACAAGGTCTTTAGCTAGTTATAATTTACTTAGTAATATGTTTTTATCGACTTTTGTTACCTTTTGTACATTTGAATTTTTTATTTAAAAATGTTATTATTATTATTATTATTATTATTATTATTATTATTCTAGTAGTAGTACTACTTGTGTTTCGTATTATGAAATTTGTATATGAAATCAGAAAATTGGAGAAATGGAAAACTGGAAAAATGAAGATGGAAAACTGGAAAAATGGAGAGATGGAAAACTGGAAAAGGAAAAACAGAAAAATGAAGTAAACGAACCCATAATTATTTTTATAATTATACTCATTGATTGGTATAGTGGCTACTCATTACAAAAATTTCATTTTAAAATCTATCTAAACAGAGTAATAACTAAATGGCTAATAACTAAATTTCATACTCTTATTTAAAAAATTAATAACTTTAAAAAAGTTTTTAGAAAATTAATAAGTATTTAGTAATATGGCTAAATATGTGCATATAGTTAGAGACTACATTAAAACATACAAAATTTAAAATTAAATTCTTTTAATTTCTAAATGAAATTCCCTTAATTAAGGCAATATGAAATATAATTAAGGAATTAAATTATAAAAATAACTAAATGTTTAATCATAAATATGTAGAAATTTGCTTAAATACATACACATATGCCTATATACACTATATTAGGCATACAAAATTAATATACTAATTTTTTTAATTTTTAAATGTTATTATCTTAAATATAAATCTACCAATATAAATTATAATTAAGGAAATTATATTTTAAAATTTACCTAAATGCATATTAATAAATATTATGGCGAAAGTATACAATCATATAAGTAATTACATTCGATAATAGTCTAAATCTACTCATACAAAATTTTAAAATTACATCTTTTGATTTCTAAATATAATCCCCTTA
>CM008337.1:17202152-17216566 GCA_002525835.2 Ipomoea batatas | reverse complement strand
AATAAAAAATAAAAAGTAAACCCTGCAACCGATATTACAGTAATTTATCCTGCATGAAAGTGTGATTCATGATGGTATTTCATATGCGGAATAGTTCTAGTATACCTCTACCCTTCAACAATCATTTCATTATATATAGGGCACAATGCAAAAAAGATTCCTATATCATGCAACACTGGATTGCACAAAGAAGGTGTACATTACCTTTGTTTTCAAGTCTTGAACTCAAGAATCAAGGCTTATTGTTAGCAACTTACGTATGTGGATGCAAGTGTAATCTTAACAACTAAGCCAATGGCCAATGACCTTGTGGTCTAGTGGCACGAAGTGACTCTTCCAAATGGAAGGTCATGGGTCCGAGTCTTAGTGGAGGCGATATTGACTCTTTGTGCTTCAATAGGTTGAGAACGTATATATGAACAATACTACATTGTAATAGAGTCGGATGTATTAAAAAAAAAAGGGGTGGGGGGGGACTCACTCAATGAAACAAGGAACTCACTCAATGAAACAAGGAACAATGGAGTCAACTATTCCACCCCCACCCCTTCAAATTTGTTGACCAAACTATTCCCCATATAGCAAACAAGAATCCCATAATGCAACATATTCAACATGAAAACTTAATGATAAGTTGAAATTTTCCATCTGCTGCAAAGCAATAACCCCTTTGTTCTATATAAATTTTGTACAAGCTGAGGAATCTATGAAGTTTGATACAAAATACAGTAAGCTCCAAAATTCTATTAAGAAAGTAATGTATTCTATGGATTTTGCAATCTAATGCTTAATGACCACAAAATCATTTCTAATGACCAGGTCAAGTGGTCAACATATATCTAATTTATCAAAATTCTACTTCATGCATTTGACACCTGGAAGATTAGATAGAGATGGTTTTAACTTTTAAGATCTACACTTTCCTTGATCAAATACTCAATGCGCTTAACAGATGGCTACAAAATCAACAATCAGAAAGCATGTCTTAAAAAGTAGAGCTGAAAATTTATCAGGCTTCGGAACAGCACCCTATGTGCAAATACCCTGTTTAAGCCCCTGATATACACTAATAGCACAATACAGGCAGAAGAGCAGAAATCATATTGCAGCCTTAGTTTTACACGGTAATGTACTAACGTAGCAAAAAATCTTGGAGAGGCTAATACTTGAAATGAGAAGTCCTGGCTCTTGAAGAATAACTCAAACCCGATTACCCGAAGGCTAATTCTGTTTAATTGACTTATTATTGGAATACTTGAAAATTATTAAAGTACAGATTTATTTTTAAGTTCTAACAATAGCACATCTCTGCGAAAATTTGAGCAAAAAAAAAAAACTTTTTGTTTACCACTTGAATCTCAAGAACAAAAAGTTACTAATATCCTTGATCAAATCAGATTTACTTTTAAAAGCATAAGCTTCTTTAAAATACTTCTAAATGGCATTGAGGAATTAGTGAGTTATTTATATTCCTTAAAAGGGATATTTTGTCATGTTTTCATAACATCAGAGAATGATGCAGTTTACTCATAACAACCTGTTCATTTATAACTTGCATGGTTGCATTATACTGCTACACCACAGCTAAAAGGTCCTTTCTTTTTTCTTTTTTTTTTTTCTTTTTGATTTGTGCTCTTGGAAGTTTCTAAAGTTGTGTATAACTACATTTCTTATCTGATATGCCAAAATAACACAACACAGATACATGATTGCGGCTTCCCAAACAAGTGAAAATGAATGCTCATTCCCTTCCACCACATAACAAGCAGGGCAAAAATACAAAACTTAATCTACTACTTCATGATGTATATATAGAGAGAAAGAAATTGCACAAAGAAGTCAGTATATGTACTAAAATTGAAGTAATAATCTAACATAGAAGTATGGTGTAATGTAAACAGATAGACATACAGTTTATGATCATTTACGTTTTGTCTTTCTTTTAGCCCCATCACTGTCCTCATCCTCCTCCTCGTCATCACTATCATCGCTATCGTCGTGAACATCATCATCATCATCATCATCAGTATCGGATGGAGGAGAAGGATCAAGCCTGGCAGCATCAATCGCCCACTTCATCAACTTCTCAACTTCATCATCCTCATCCTCTTCTTCACCATTCTCCAATTTCGCCCTTCCCGGATCGTTAACACTCCCCGACGAAGACGAATAAGAGGGGAGGGAGCTCTTGAGCGCAGTGAATCTAGCAAACAGATCATCCGCACCATCTAAATCACCATCGGCGACCTTTTTGGGGCCCTGTACATCATCAGGCCGGGACGATGCAGTCGGAGCAGGCTTTTTCCGGGGCTTATTAGGAACAGCAGAGGTTCTCGGTCGGGATTTTAGGGCTTGGAAGCGGCGATCGAGGTCTGCGTCGATGAATTGGGCGGAGGAACCGCGGGCAGTGTGGGAGTTGATGCTGAGACGCAGAAGGGTTTCGTCTTCGGCGGCTCGCAGCAACTCTTCAACCTCATCGGCACTTTCTGTGTTCTTCTTGTAACTCATCTCTCTCTCTCTCTCTCCTTCCTGTTCAACTTCCACCAGATGATGCGTTGAGACGATAAACAGAAAGCAATATAATATAAGAAAGGGCTCAAAGAATAGTAATCAGATGCTAGTCCTTCACTCTTCACTTTACTTTGCACTTAACTTATTGATTTGTTACTTCCTTTAAAAAAAAAAAAAAAAAAAAAACTTATTGATTTGCTACTTGATTTAGTTACAACAGATACTAAATTCATTCTAAAAAAAATTATGAGTTATTTAAAAAAATTATTGGAAGAAAAATAATAATAATAATAATAATATACTATATATAAAAATAATATCATCCTATCTCATTTTCCGATAAAATTGGAACAATGCAGAGAAGATTAGCATGGCCCCTGCGTAAGGATGACACGCACAAATCGAAAAATGGTCCTATCTCATTTTCTCACCCAAACTTTTGTAATCAATTAATTAAATATTTTATTAATCAAATAATTAATAAAACTTATTTTGTAAGAAAATGTAAAATAATAAAAATCTTCCTATTCAACTTTCACGCACAAACTAATAGGTTATGTACTTATGTTTGGGGACTTTAGTACATGATATCCATTATAATCTTTGGTTGTTTATTTGTGTTATCTTTGTTATTTGATTCAAATTCTTTAATAATTATAAAATGTATTACGTTTTTCTATTTCTTATTTTTTAAATAAATATTAAAAGTTTTTAAAGTCTTATCCATCTATTAAATAAGAAACTTTAGGGTGTAGTTAGAAATTAGAAAAATGATTTCTAAAAAATATGTCATTTTTTAAAAAATAGTTTCATTTTCAGTGTTTGGTTGCATTCTGAAAAATTATCTTAGTGAATTTGATTCATTTTCTAAAAAATAAGTAAAATTATTTTATTTATAATATAAAAATGTTTATAATAATATTAAATATAATGTTATTTATTAAAAATTTATCTAAAAAAACCTCTGGTTTTCGCAATAAACCAAGGCTAGAAATGATTGTGGTCATTTTTTAGTCTGTGGAAAATGATTTTCACCAAAATTTGCCAAGAAGTCATTTTCCTCTAAAACAACCGTATTTTTCCAAGTCAATGAAAAATGATTTATGTTGACTTGATTTTCCAAGCACATCCGAACACAGGAAACTCAAAAAATGAGGTTTCCAAACACAAGCTTAGTACACACACACACACACACACATATAATTCAATTCTCGTGTGGTTGTGCGGTTAATTTTGAGTCATTGATCTTACTTAAATCAACGTCTAGGATTAACAAAAAAACCTCGGTGGTAATTTCATAATTTTTGCATCTATGTCAAATTTAAGGTGAGTAGTTTCCTTCTTAAGGTGCGTGATTTTTGTGCTTAAGTTGCGTGATTTTTGTGCTTAAGGTGCGTGGATTTTGTGCTTAAAGTGCGTGGATTTTATGCTTAAGGTGTGTGGGTTGTGTGCTTAATGTGAGTAGTTGTTTAAACTTAAGATGCGTCAACTTGAAGCTTAAGGTGTGTGATTTGTATGCTTAAGAGGCATGAGTTGTTGAATCTTAAGGTTATTAAGGTGCGTGGTTTGTGTGATTAAGGTGCGTCGTTTTAATGCTTAAGGTGTATGGTTTGTGTATTTAAGGTGCGTCATTTTAATGCTTAAGATGCATGGTTTGTGTTCTTAAGGTGTTTTGTTTGTGTGCAAGTGTGTGGTTTATTTATTTAAGGTGCGTCATTTTAATGCTTAAAGTGCATGAGTTTGTGTTATCCTCACAACCACACAGGAAGCTTTAGTATATACTGCTGCCACACACAATTTTGTGATCGAGGATGAGGCTAGAAGATTCGGTCTTCGTTGGACGAAGGGGGAAGGTTGGCTCAAGGTAGCGAATGCAAGAGCCCAACAACTTTATGGTGTAGTACTAGGCGTCTAGGCATAAAGCTACGCTTAGGCATTTGGGAAGGCCAAGTGAATTTTTCCATTGCACCAGTGAATGATTATAAGGTCGTGCTTGGGATAGACTTCCTTCGACAAGCCATAGTCATCCCAATGCCATCGTTTAACACGTGTGCATTTTGGAGAAGAGGGCTACATGCATGATCCCAATCATCGAGGCCCCGAGAAATGGGTGAAAGTATCATCACATCTATCGATCATGAAAGTTGTGGAAAGGGTTTAGAAAGCCGATTCCTTGAGTAGAAAAGCCAAACTTGCTACCAAGAGGCAAACCAAAGGGGATAGAGCCACATAAATCAAAGAAGGATGTGAACATGATCCAAGTCGAAGGTTATCAAAACGAGCACCACCTGTGGTGACTAAGTCTTTCAACCAAGACATAGGTAACATGGGAACGCAAAGAGGATTTATGGCAATTCCAAGACGTTTGGAGGCATACAAGGTGACGAGGGCGTCACCAAATTAGGTGTGGAGAATGTAACGCGCAGGGCATTTTGCTACACATTTCCGAGGTTTGCTACATCTTTCTGAACTTTTCTAGCACTTGTACAATAGTATCCCATAGTTGGTAGAATATTCTAGAAGCATATACATAACACTATTCTAAAACATTAGAGAATCTTTAGTTTGTGTAGAGATTTAGGAAAACTTTTAGAGCTAGATTATTAGCCCTTAGATCAAGTAAATCACCACTATCCATTGAGGAGGTGGAATGGCAATAAATACCCTTATGGGTTTCTTTTGTAACCATTCAAGAATTAAGCAATCCAAGTTCCTTATAAAGTTCAATTGAAACTGAAATTAATTTTCTATAGAAGCCTTCGTAGCCTTCGTAGCCCGGCTTTGACCACACGTCCAGATCCACGAAGAGGCACTGCTGCTACAAAGTAGTGCCTCTTTGTGGACCAGTGTTGAACTTCATTTTGATTTCTATATGCATTTTGATTTCTATATGTATGATGGGCATTTCTGGACATGTCATGGCGAAAGTTCTTAGGGGGTCGTATTGAAATTTGTGTAGGTCAATGCCTAGCTAGGAAGGCTTCTATAAAAAAAATTCAGTTTGAGTATTTGTTTCCCTAATATTGAAAGATTGACAAAGGCTTACGGTCGTAGATCTTTCGACTACATCCCTTCTCATTTATTGTATTATATTCCCAAGGAAGTAAGTGCCAATACACTTGTGGTTATGGGTTTACATTTGTGTAACTTGAAGAAAGATTAGTTCAAGTGTAAATTTCTCCCGTCTTTGGAAAATTTTCTCTTAATAAATGTCAATTTGTGGATAGAAGCTTGATATAGAAGATTGTGATTGTTTGCCTTAATTGTAGAACACATATCAATTACCAAGTATGAGATGCATTGGGGTGGGGATTTTCTCTCTTTTTTGTGCAAACCTCAGTTAAATAATTTTAAAGTCAACTAGTGCAATGAGCTAGAGAAAATTGAAATTGATGCACCAAATCTTCATAAGCTTTATATAACAATTCAAACAGAGCATGTGTTATTGACCTGTCCATTTGGTCTAGTGTGAAAAAGCTGGAATTGGGTCGTGCTATGCTGATGCAATTGGAATATTTGTTGTCTAAATTGCATTGTATTGAAGTTAAGCCATGTGCTATAAAAAAGTTCAAGATTTAAAGTGCAAGTATTAAGAGATTGGTTTTGTGTTTTGTCCGCACCTTCCCTGATGCAAAAATTGAAGCTCCAAATTTACACATTGTAGAGTTTTACTCAACTAGGTCTTTGAGTTCAAAATTCAAGTTTAGCTCCGTTCCAAAATTGAGATGGAGCACATGCTTTAATTTGGTATCAAAGCCATGCCAAAGATCATGGGTTCGAATCTCCGCGTCACCCAATAAGAAAGAGATTAAAGTATGGTCCACGTGTTGCTTGGAACCCATCAAAGTAATCGACCCGCACACGTGTTCCAAATTGAGATAAGCATAATCTTTTCAGCTCGCTACTTTTACAAAGCATGTAAGGCTAGACTGGGAGAATTCTTTATGAAATTGCATAGCTATGAGGATTTGAAAATGGTTATGTCTAATGATGTTAGTAACTCCCATTTTTTTGCTTAGATCGCTTCTTAACCATATACTTCTAATTAGATGTTGTGTTCCTTTAATAATTTCTTGAAGTTCTGATTTGCATTTTGTTATGATTGAGAAATTGCATGTTGTCGCCTTTACTTTTCTCCAGAATATGGTAAATATGTCAGATGTCAAAAACATTCTCATTTCATTTGGGAAAACACGCCTTCTGCAGATGTTTGGGGATCTATAAATTAAAGGTGTTCTTCTCTTAAGACTGCTGAGGTATTCCTTTTTCAACATTCACAAAGTATATTCAAATATCCCTTAAGTTTTCAAAGAAAAGATTTATAATGCTATACAGTGCAGTGTTGTGTCTAGTTGCTAATTTTGTTTTTGTTCCTTTTCTTATACACAATTTTTTAAATAATGCTATCTAAAAAACATTTATCTGGAAATAAAAAAAAAAAAGCAAAAACAAAAAAACAAAAAAACAAAAAAAAAGCAAAAAAAAAAACAAATTGAGCAATTAATATAATAACAAGTTCACAACTAACTGCTCTGATCCTAGCTCTGATATGCTCCTAATATTGAAAGATTGACACACAGTTTAAAGTCTTTTAAGCCCCCGTAGTTTCTTGCATTCATCCTAGATGATGATATCAGATCATGATTTCAGCCAGCTTCCACCCTACTGCTTCCCAACATAACGATTGCCGGTTGAAAACTGAGTTTTGGGGTAAAGCAGTAATAATAAGGCATATTACCAAACCAATGAGGTAGTAACTCGGGTGAAGCGAGCTTGTCCCTCAGGAGTTGAAAAAGCTCAAGGTAGTTGAAATCTGTTATAATGCTATACAGTGTAGTGTCTAGTTGCTAATTTTGTTTTTGTTCCTTTTCTTATACACATTTTTTAAAATAATGTTACCTAAAAAACATCTATCTGGAAATGAAAACAAAAAAAACAAAAACAAAAACAAACAAAAAAAAACAAAAAAACAAGTTGAGAAATTAATATAATAACAAGTTCACAACTAACTTGCTCTGATCCTAGCTCTGATAGACTCTGATCTACCGCCGGATATGAGTTATCAAGAACAAATGAATTTAGTAGTATAATGTGTTAATATGTCTAATAACAATATAAAAATAAAGAAATGCTTTTTAGAATTTTTTTTAAGTGGATGATATATATGCTTTGAAACTTTTTAATGAATTGATTATTGATGCACTAAACTCTCTTGATCTTAATATTAATAATATAATAGATCAATGTTATGATAATGGTTCTAATATGAAAGGAAACAATAATAGATTATAAAATGATTACTTAAGATAGGGCCTTTTTTAATTTCGCCCAGGCGTATTAAATGTTTGGACGGGACTTGCTGCCTTAAGAAGCCTTTTGAAGTGTAGATCTTTCAAACATCATGTTGGAGTTATCTTGCATAAAAGGAGGGGGCAAAGGATAGAAGATTCGGTAACATCATGTTTTTGTTAAGATTGGTTTCTGCAATCTACCATCAACTGTCATGGTGGGTTCTATCATTGTGGGTTAAAATTGGTTTCTGCAATCTACCATATATGCTTATGATTTGATGTAGTGTGGTCTTGATGCGAATATTATATGTTTATGATTTTGATGTAGTGGGGTCATGATATGCTGCTTTTTGTTGAATATGTCTGTATAGAGCATAGTTATCACGGCGCCTTGTTAAGTCGTGGCTCTCCAGAATTGCCTTGTCGCCTAGACTACAAGTTTTATATATATCTTAAATCTAAACATTCTCAAGTCTAAACACTTAACCATATTAAACACAAACACTTCAACATATTAAACATACAAGTAGAATAATTTCCAACATCCAAGTTAAGTAGTTAAAACACATCTAATATCTAAATCCAAATTAAAATTCTCAAATATTCATCACTATGTCATTGATCATCTCTTGTCTCTCATTGCCATCATCAACATCTTCATTTCTTCCTATTGGTCATCATCACCATCATCCTCATCCTCAATTTCTTCATAATCATTTGGAAAATGATCTTCTTCTTCAATTTGTTCTTCCTCATCAATCATAAAACTAGAAGTACTATGACGTCGTGATAAGCTCAAGATTGGTGTGGTCGTATGTTCCCCTACATGAGCTCTTGTAAGAAGATTATGGCCTTCAAGGTTGTTTGATGCACCAATTACTTCATCAACAAGTCGCCATGAAAAATCTCCGCCGGGATGAACATCATCATTAGATTGACTACCACCAACTAGTGGCGAATCCAGCAGTGGCGGCAGCTGCCCCCACTCACCCTTTAGATATAAATATATGAAAACAGATATAAATAAATAATTGATTAGTTAGTAGAGTTGGATGATGTGTGTTTTTAGTTAAATATGGTGAGGTTTCGAGTCCAGGAGTAAACATTTTTGTTTGTAGATTAGCTTTTTCCATTCCTATTGTTTGTAGCTTCTTCAAATAATAATGAGATGTGTAATTTATAATATGTTTTCTATTTGAATTATTTTATCAACTTAATTATCTTTCATATATTGTTATTAATATTTGTATAAAGTTTTGATGTGTTTTATTTTTCGTCTATATCCAACAATATTTATGATTATATTCCTTTTAAATGTTTCATTCTTTTTTTTTTGAAAGGAAAAAATGTTTCATTCTTTTAGTACTACCGTTATATTACAATGCAATATATGTTCATTACTACTTTCTCAACCTATTGAAGCACAAAGAATCAATATCGTTGAGACTCAAACATACAACCTTCCATATAAGGGAGCAACTTGGTGTTATCTCTTTTATGTTTTCGCCCCACTAGGACATTTTTCTGAATCCGCCACTGCCACCAACCTATTCATTATTCCATTGAAACTCTTCTAAGATCAATGGATTAATGTTGGACCCTTGTTCACGCATTTTTTGAAACCTACTTGCAATTTTGCAGTTGTATTGAACATAGACCAAATCGTTCAATCTCTTGTGTTCTAAACGGTTTCTTCTTTCTTTTTTTTTTTTTTTTGTATGGATCTAAAAAAGTAAAAGTAGAAAAATAATGCTATTAGTACTTACTATAATATTATTTACTAATCAGAATCAAGTGTACTTAAATTACTTAGTACTTACAAACTTAAATGTGCTCCAATTGCGCTCACAACCCGAAGATGAACAACAAAGACTTATTATGCGCATTGCAAATGATTGAAGCTCAACACTAAGTCCACCAAAAGCATTCCACCAATCAACTACAAAAACAATTTAAGATTTATCATGTTAAATTGTTAAGTATACTTCGTACTTAGTAGTGACTTAGTTAGTATTACTTACTAGGATTCTTTGTTTTTTGTTGCTTGATTGTTAATTCCATTCCAAAGTCTCCTCTCATGCGATCATAATTATCAGTTTGATTGCTAATCTTCACTTGCAAGTCATCATCGGTGATCATCTTCACAAGAACTGCATTGAACATGAATCATTGCCTACGAGCATATGTACTATCATTCTCCTTAAGATCAAAATATTTAGAAGGATTTAAAAACAATGCAGCTCCATATAACTTCACTTCCATTTGATCTTCTCATCTCCCCTCAACAATATCCATCAACTTTGCCAACAGCCTTGGCTTGCTTGCAAATGTTTCGTTGAGCTTCTTCTTTGTAGTCAACATAGCCATAGCAAGTTCAGGCATAGCTGAAGTGATATCACCATCAACAATCCTTAACACAAGCAAAAGGGGATGTGATGCCAGAATGCACTCCTCAACAACGGTCCAAAATATTGATGAAAGTACAGTGGCACACACCCTTTTACCTGTTTCCGTGTTAGCCAACCTAGAGTTGTTCCAATCCTCACTAACAAATAAATTTCTCAAAGCAGTTTTGTTCTTGTACAAACTCTGTAATGTGAGGAATGTTGTGGAGAATCGAATAGCTCCTGGTCTCACAAGATCATTCCCTCCTGTTTGCTCTCTCATAGCATTAAGGAGTCGTCAGTGTCTATAAATAAAAGTGGTGACATTTTTAGCACTTGCAATTTTAGACTTGAATTCTCTCAACTTTTCAATGTCCTCTAGCATGAGGTCAAGACAATGTGTTGCACAAGGAGTCCAAAATAATGTAGGTATCCTCCCTTCCAAAAGTCTACTGGTCGCCTTATAATTAGCTCCATTGTTAGTCACTATTTGTAAAACTTTGTCTTTGCCAATTTCTTCAACTTTCTTCTCCAACAGTGCAGCTAAAATTGTTGCATCGTGTACCTCACTTGATGCATCAACTGACTCCAAGAAGAAAGTCCCCTCGGGACTATTGGCAAGGAAGTTGATCAAGTGTCTACCTCTCCTACCAGTCCACCCATCTGACATGAGTGTGCACCTGAATTCCTTCCAAGCACGCATGTATTTTTCTTTCAACGTGTTAGTTACTTGTTTTGCTTTTGCAAAGAGTGGTAATCGTAACTCATGAAAAGTAGGAGGCTTCAAACCCGGTCTCATTTGTCCAATTGATTCAACCATAATTTCTAAGCTCCTTGAATTTGCTACATTGAACGGTATGCCATTCTCATAGAAGAAATCTGCTATATGCATTATTGCCCTCTCTTTTTCTTCCTTACTCTTTACAAGCTTCAAGAGTTTTTTGAGTGGGACCCTTGGAATGTTTCTCCGCAATGACTTGTTGAGGAGTTTTTCTAAGAAGTGCTACAACCGATTGATTTTGTTTTCCCACTCTTGGTTGTGGTGCTGAAAATCTTAAACTTGATTGTAATGATTGCTTTCTTTTACTCGTCGTCCCGGAACTTGGATAAGTAACGGAATCATGAGAAGATGGTTGTGTTTCTCCTGTTTCTTGCACATCATCATTCACATCAATAACATCATCATCCAAAACCACCATTGCTTTCTTCATCCTTGATGTGCCTTATATATATTGTTGCATTTCCTTCATAATTTCAGTAGTTGTCTTTGGACATGTTGCAACATCTTCATAACCGGTCGCAATGTTTTGTTTTAATCTTTTGATTCCTGAATGCATTTGTTTATTGCAAAGAGAACATTCAACCAAGTCTTTGTTGGTTAAGTCCGGCCAAAATCCATATTTTCATCCCGGATCATTGGATTTTGCTTTCCTCTTAAGATCACTAGATGGATCATAGCTCGCATTTGACTCATTTTCAGTCATATTCTAGTATCATAGTGTCCAAACAATTAAGGGAATTATGATTAATCAAATAATTATTAAAAAAAACATGGGCAGGCAGTGAGGCACTGCCTCTGCCCACTACTAAGCCATAAAAAAAAATTTCAACCAAACAAAAAATTTTAAAAATAATAATAATTAAGTGTCGAGCAGTGAGGCACTGCCTCTGCCCAGTGCCCATTGCCCAGCCAAAAAAAAATTCGAATAAATAAGGTTTGAGGATTAGAAGATTAGGAGAACAATTGAATAAGCAAAATCAAATCACAAATAAAACAAATTAAGGACAAGTGGTAGTCGGAGGCAGTGAGGCAGCACTACATATACCCACTGCCCTTGGTTTCTAAAAGAATAACAGAGCTCCGCTCAGGCAGTGAGTCACAGTCGCACAGACGAAGAAAGGAAGAAAAAAGAGACATGAGCAGTGGACGCCTGACGCGGTGCGACGGAGACGACGGTGCGGTGCAGCGACGACGGTAGTGGGGCGGTGACCGGTGGAGCTGAGGTTGCGACTTCGCGTTCTTCGCGATGCTGACTGGTTGTCTGGTTCGAAATGTTCTTCGCGACTTCTCTCTCTATTCTAGGGTTTATAACTACTACCATTTTTTTAACAATAAAATTAAAAAAAAAAAAAAAAAAAACAACAACAACAACAACAACAATGGTATAGAGTGTGGGCGTTCATGGCATTACCTGGGACGCCTTGGCGAGCCGGAGCTCGCCTCGCCCCTTTCAGGCGAGACGACGCCTAGTTGACGCCATAATAACTATGGTATAGAGTGTCGTCATGCACTCCTGGTAGGCTAGTTGTTGTCAATTTGTTGTATATGAAGTGATAAAGTGTGGTCTTTGCTTTTATGTTTAAAATGTGCATTGAATATGTTTTTTGTCAGGATGAACAAATTTGTGGATTTAAGAATTCACCATGGTGGTAATTTCATGCAAAACCATAGGCTCCCATATTTAAATGGTGAGACTGAGGTAGTGTGTGTTGACCCGGACTTAATATGTTATTCCCATTTAGTCAAGTATATATCAAACAAAAGATGTGGAAAATAGTCTCACTTACTTATAAGTTTGACTTTTGAACCCTTTCAATCTTTAAGTCTTTTATATAATGATGCTAGAAGTCTACATTTAGCCCAGCTTGCTTGTCAAAATAAAAAGTGTGAAATTTATGTTGAATATGGGGTGGATGAGCCTGAAGTGCTTGGTTTAAGTTTACTTGGACCTGAAGGGGGTGAAGTTCAAGTTGAAGGTGAGGTTGAGGCTGAATTAGGGGGTGAGTATGGGAGGAGTGAAATTGAGATAGATGTTGAAGATGGGAGTGAATTAGAAAGTGAGAGTGGCCATCAAAGTGAGTAGGAGACTGATTTAAGCACTAGCAATGACCATGGGACAAACACTGAGAGAGAGCATAATACAAATACAAATCAAGGTAGGGATAAGCGAAAAAGAATAAGAAGAGTAGATGAAGAAACTGTACCCCAATATGTAACACCATCATATATTCCTTTAGATGATGCACAAGATTATGAGTATTGTGATTCAGAAGATCCACCTACAGTTGAAGAAGAAGCATAATGAAGAAGGGAACAAAGTGCAATCAAAGTACAATTATAAGTACCTAAGTATAATCCTAAATCCAATCCACAATTGTTGAATTAGGTATTTATTTTAATGATAATGTGCAATTCAAGTTTACTATGTAAGTTATATTGTACACACAAAGAAGATTTATTCTGGGAAAAAATGGATTAAAGTATGTTAGGGTAGAATGTCTTAGAAAGGAATGTGCATTTCATGTTAGTGCATGGTGGGAAGAAAGAACTAGGTGTTTTCAAGTGAAATCAATTATTTTGGAGCATAAATGTAACTATCAATTCACCTTAGGGATAGTTGTCAAAAGTGTTTAGAAAGAAAGTATGAATAAAAGGTGAGACAAATTCCTACTATTGATTATTCAGAGTTGAGTAGGGACATTAAACCTGAGTTGAATCTCAATGTCACAATTAGTATGTGTAGAAGGGCAATAATGAGGATTCTGATGAAGTTGGATCTAGGGTAGGAGATTCAGTTCAAGAGGCTTAGAGACTATGCTCAAGAGTGCCTAAATTCAAATTCAAGTTCTACTGTGAAGATAAAAATTACCTAAAACAGTTCCTACTTCACCCTTGGTGTTTGAGAGGATTTATGTTTCTTTTAATGCCATGAAGAAGGGATTCTTAGAGGACTGTAGAAAGTTTATTGGACTTGATGGATGCTTCTTGAAGGGCAAAATGAAGGGTGAAAGCCTCACAGCTGTGGGTAGGGATGGAAATAATCAAATGTACTCAATAGCTTGGGTTGTAATTGAGATTGAAAATAGCTCTTCATGGAGATGCGTGTTGAGCATATAATATATAAACATAAATGTGCAATTCAACTATTAGCTTATGCTTTTAGTTGAGATGGAGCACATGCTTCAATTGATGGTTTTTGGAGCTTTTAAAGGCACAGTTGGAAATTAGGAACGGTAGTCAATAGACATTAATGAGTGATCATCAAAAGGTAAATCACATTTCATTTTGTTAATCTACTTGTATATAATTAAATTCATTTTGCTATGATTAACTTCATTTTGCACTGGCAGGGGTTATCTAATGTCATTCATGATCTATTCCCTAGTGTTGAACATAGAAACTGTACTAGGCATGCGGTGTTAAGAACATAATGTAATAGGTTTTGAT
>CM008337.1:17154492-17164492 GCA_002525835.2 Ipomoea batatas | reverse complement strand
TCTGATTTTCAGTGCACTGCGCATTGTGCGATTGTTTCCATTGCCATAAATCAATACTATATATAAAATTAAAATCATCTAATTTCATTTCCCCGGTCAAACTTTAAAACTAAAATCTCCAAATTTCATTTTCCTGCCCAATCTTTTAAACTAAAATCTTCAATTTCATTTTTGCGTCCAAATTTTTGTACTCAATTAATTAAATATTTTATTGGTCAAATAATTAATAAAACTTAATTGGTAAGAAAATGTAAAATGGAAATTAACTAATATCTATCAATTGGTAATATTGTTTTTATATTCACGTATTAACGTAATAACATAATACCGTGTATAAAAGACATATTAATCAATTAATACTATATATAAAAGTAAAATTCTCATATTACATTTTCCCGCCCAAACTTTTGTAGTCGATTTATTAAATATTTTATTGGTCAAATAATTAATAAAACTTATTTGGTAAGAAAATGTAAAATGAAATTAACTAATATCTATTAATTGGTAATATTGTTTTTTTATATTAATTTAATATAATAATACCGTGTAGAAAAGACATATTAATCTATACTATATACGGAGTATAAAAGTAAAAATCTCCTATTTCATTTTCCAGCCCAAACTTTTGTAGTCGATTAATTAAATATTTTATTGGTCAAATAATTTGTTAGGAACCCCGAGCATTAAAGATTTTGATGATACCAATATTTTGAGTTTAGATCCCCAATTTTTATTTACATCTTCGCATCTTAGAAAAGGTCGAATTCATGTTCGAACTCTTGTAATAGTCTAGGACTCGTGCCATTCATTTTTGTCTATCCTTCGGAAGCACGAATCATTGACTGGCAGAAGATATGAAGACCGAAGACATGAAGAAGGCCAAGAGAACGCTGAAGCCAAATAATGGAAGGGCTTATTTCTTAATAAATTAGAAGACTGAATGATTAAGTAAAATTATTTGAGGAAATGTTTTTTTTTTTTTTCAAGACTGATAAAGTCAATCATTCTATAGTCAGAACTTAAGACATGAGTCATGTACTCGTGGGGACAAGCCAGAGAACATTCTCTGAGCATCCCCTTGTCCGAAACCTTAAATTTATGGGTGATCAACCTTGGACAAATTGAAGTCCTAGGAACTAATCCCTAGGCGTATTAAAAGCATTGTCCTTGGTATGAGACAAAAAGCCAAAAAGTTTGATATCTTTTTGAGACAAAGGGATACATAGTACTGAAATCCATATGGTTTCAATAATCAGAAGTTAATTATTACACACTAGACAAACAACTGGTTTTTTTGAACTTTGTGTTTCCCTCTAATGGACACAAAATTCACACATATAAATACCCTATTTTCACTCAAATTGAAGCTGCTAGTCCATATTGTTATTGAAAGCTGCAAGAACAAAAACTTACAAGCAATCTAGTGTGTGAAAGAGAGAGAAAGCTATCAAGTTTAATATAGCTTTTGAAAGAAATCTTGTGCTGCTTCAAGTACTCAATCAAGATCATTGAAGCCAAGATTTCAAGTTGGAGAACACAAGTCTTAATTCATCCATCAACCAACTCTACTTGGAGAAAGTAGAAGGAGACGGAGTAAACTTTGAAGAAGTTGAAAAACCTGTGAAACGTAACTGCCCGACTTTGTGATCAAGGGAGCACGTTGTGTGGTGTATTGTACTAACAAATGAGAAATTAGTGCAATCATTCACAAGTCGTGAAGAAGAGTGGAATAGACTTCGTTAGTAATCGAACCACTATAAAAATCTCTCCCTCTCTCTCTTTTTATCTTATGTATTTACATTATTGCATTGCATATTCACGACCAAGCCTAATCTTTTCCCTAACAATATTAAACGAGTGTGAAACAATAAAATATTATTTCAAGAACTTATTATTTCCGCTGCAAAAACTCTTGATCAAGAAGTTATTCCTTAGATCATAGGATAATTTCCTGTGAAGGAATTTTTAAAATACCTAGTGATCAGTCTATGCACCGTCCTTTAGACTCACTTAGCAACTCATCGAGACCAACAAGTGGTATCAGAGTAGTTGCCTTGATTGGTAAACACTCTGTGGATACTGCCTCGAGATCTCTTTTGAAAATCGTCAAGAATTTTTTCCTTCGCACTCTTAGTTTTAATACGGATCATCATCACTCAAGGCATTTGATGTTCAATTTATCTAACTTTGATGATTGGAAGGTGCGCATGCAGACTCACTTATCAACTATACACGATGAAATGTGGGACGTAATCACAGATGGACCTATCGTGATCATGATGGTCAACCCGAATCGTGTAGCTGAAGGACAAGCTACTACAATCGAGATGATAGAAAAACCCAAATCATCTTACAATCCAAATCAGAGGAAAGGACCAGGAGCAATCTTGATAACATTGCCCGAGATATATTGTACAAAACCTTGGACGAGACATTATTGTTTCCAAGGGTAAAAAAATGCAAGATTGCCAAGGAGATATGAGACACCCTCATGCTTATCGGAGAAGGTGATGAGCAGGAGAAGGAGAAGGAGAACAAATTAAACTAACAGTTGCCATGAAAAGGTTTGAGGACTTCAAGATGGCACCAAACGAGTCTATAGCTGACATGGAAACTCGGTTCATAAAACTACTGAGCGATGTGGCAGATTTGAGAAAGGAGTTGACACAAAACGAGATCAATCTAAAAATTCTCAGAAGTCTTCCAAAATCTTGGGAAATGAAAGTGATCGCAATGAGAGATCACTGAGATCTAAAGTCAATCCACACTACCCAAATCTTCAGCGATCTTAAAGCATATGAGTTCGAGCTCAAAGTTTTGTAGTCGAAATTTAACCACCCTGGTCTTCCTAGAAAGACCGAATTTTGATAATTGAAGGACCATTGGACTACAGATGGTAATAATTTAAAAGTCGAAGGACCATGGATGGGCAATTTGAAAGTTTAGGACTAAATGTGGCAAAACCTCTATATTCGGAGGACCTTAGATGGTATTAACTCTTTCATACTATATGCAAATAGTTTGAATATTGAAATTCTTATGTCTTAGTAGTAGTAGAAGAGTCAAATCGTGCATTAGTTATTACATTTGGCTGTGGGTGTGATGTCTGATATACATCATAAGCCAGCATATATGAAACTCTTTTAATTTGATTAGTAAACTGAAAATGAGAGAATAAAACAATGATTATATTAGAAGTTGAGTTGAAGGGGGAATGTCATCCTGTCAGCCAAAGGTGGATCTGTGTATTTTCCTGTCTTAATTTGGTCTGCAACATACTGATTTGCTGCCTCTGTGTAGTGAATTCCATCCCAGTTTATGTATGCACTGCTGTTGTTGCACCCTCCTGCTGTGACTGTTGTACCATTCAAAACCTTTGTCTGACCACATGCTACCCTGCTGTCATAGTTCAAGGGAGGGCCACCCACCCCACAGCATGCCATTAATGGCTGTTCAAATCCTGCAACATCAGGATGATGCACTTTTCTCTTTAACTATTCAACAATAGTCAAGGATTATAAAAGCAAAACTATAACGTATAACCTAATGCCAAAGACTTTAATGGTCTGAGTGGTGTAATAAGTTTGTGATCTAAATTATGAATGTTCTTGAATTTAGAGAAAAAGATCAAATAGATCCTTCAACTTTACACGGCCGGCTCCTAAACTTTTGAAAGTTGTAGTTCAAGATTCTAACTTGTCATTTTGGTGCATTTGAACCTAATAATAAGTTATTCACTTGGAATAACCAGCTAATGAAGTTTCAGAGATGAAACCACTGGCGAGTAGTCGAGTGTCGCTTTCTTCATATCAAGAAAGCGACCAAATTTGGTCTCCTTCAATAAAGGCCACCAGTCCAGTTGATTTGGTAACCTTTTTGTGAATGACGGTCCAATTAAGAAACAAAGTACTAGTTATATTAATTTTTCTATACAAGAGGGTGCTTTGAATCGCCGACCTCTCTTAAGGGATGAGAGTGCATGGCTACCCACGCCACGGTATATTTGACCCTTGAATATATGGTTGAAAATAAAACTTAATCAAATTAAAACAAACTTGAATATTCTAAAGTTGTACAATTGAAAGAAGTCTAAGAAGTCTATGTGCTATGCCCAAGACTGAACCTAGATATAAGTTTGTAACTCTACCCGTCTGAGACATACCTAGAAAAAGGTTAATGTGCTAGTTGACATGAGGATGATGCTTCTATTTCAAGAATTAAGTAAAATCTAATGGTGGGGACACTACTTGTAATCATGCAAAAGATAGATAGAGGTAGGAACACTGACCATTTATGGAATAATTGGCAATGAGATTATACTTGATGGTGAAGATGTCAACATATGTTATATTTGCATCTGAGTATTGGGCTTGCAACTTCTTGCAAACAGAATGGAGCTGCAGGTTAAAGAGATTAGCAGCCTCATTGTGTGCACTCACACATCCTAACCCATCCAGCTTTGATGGATCACTCCCAAATTTTGCAATGTTTTGTGCTAGGCATCCCAGAGGACCTGTGTTGTGGACCCAAAAATTTCTTGCCCCTTCCTCGTATAATTCCTAAGATCAAGAAATTACAGTCTTTTAAGGAGTTCTAATACATGCAAAAATGTATTCTTAGTATTTTTGTTATATATGTTTAGTCTTTTTTACTTTTTTTTGGTACGGAAAGAAATCCGCAGCCACTACTCAATGGTGTATATTGGGTAAGACACTATAAGGAGGTAAACCAACCTAGGTTATGTCGATGGTGTGCATCGGATAAACCAACTTAGGCTGTTCATAATTGACTGAATCAAACCAAGAAGCCTAATATGTCGTTCTCATTAGGAGTCGAACTTGGAAGTGACTTCTAAGCCAACAATCTGACCAATTTGACTGGAGTTATAACAATTGCAAAATCAGTCTCTAATGTGTGTGGCCAAATAGGCAAATATGTGCGGACGTGCGGTTCTGGCCCTCTTAACTTTTGTTGTCACCTACCATTTGATTTTTATTTGACACTTAATACCGTGTTATATCATACTGTCATTGATCACCTTCCATATGTTGTACAATGTTACAGGCTAAATAAAAACAAAAGCTAAGGTAGGTGATAGCAAAAGTTACTAAGAGGGACAAAAAACATACACATTTGACTACATTAAGAACTAATTTTACAATTTGCATTGTCAACAACTAAAATAACTAAACAAAACAGATATATTTACCTGAATTCCATCTTCAAATCCCCTTAGAATTGCAGGGATTGAAGCAAGAATTTGATCTAATGTCTTGGAATAAAAGGCAATGGCAAGATCATTCTGCCCCATATCAAATGTGTATAGACCTTTCTCAAAGAACTCTTTGGCAGGAACATATTTTTTCATTTTCCTTGCTGCACACAGATTAAAACTCAAATGAAAAAGAAAATCTCCATAGAAATAATTTGGATGGAATGTATTAAACATTGAAAATATTTGAATGATTGTAGCCCTAAAGATTAAACTAAAACCGTAATACAATATCAAGAACCAAATGAAACATTTAAAATCTCCTCAATTATATTGCGGTAATAATTATTATTATTTCACATCCTGGATTTTTTCCTCATTAATCAACGACCAAACAACACAACTTTCACAACAGAACCGCATTTGCATTGACAGCTAAATGTACAATAACAATGAACACGAAGCAAGATTGACTATATTGTTATAACTGAAAGACAAAAAGTATGATTTTTTCGTAAATCAGTAACAACTTACACGAAGCAAGATTGACTATATTGTTATAACTGAAAGACAAAAAGTATGATTTTTTCGTAAATCAGTAACAATTTACATTTGGCTAGAATTTCGAGAGCTCGAGCCTTGAATTCTAGAAACTGGGCAACCTGAACTCCCAAGGAAAATGGGCTGATAGAGGAGGGAGTTGGAAGTATAGTAGAAGCTGCAGTTGCAAAGTTGCATCCCTTTTTGAAGCTTGGCACTCCAATGGAGTCCAAGTAGGGGTTAAGAAATGGGATCCCAATAGTTTTCACTGTGTAACATAACATATAGTAAAATTTATGATTATAAATAAATTATGATCATGATTTATAATTACTTGTTATGAATAATTCATAATTTACTCTTAATTTAAACGAATTTGCATATTGGATAAAATTGTGTTAAACACAATTATTGAATCTATTTTGGGACAAAGGGAGTATTAAAAAAGTTGTGGGAGTGTTTGGTAAAACAATTAGCTAATTGAGTTAGTGAGTTTGACTAGTTGATATCATTAGCTGATTGTAAAAAGATGGTTGGTAAATTAGCTGTTAGCTGATTAAATGCAAAAATGATTTTCTTAAAAAGTTGATCGAAACAGCTGCTTTGAGTAACTTTTTAAATTTAGCAGTTCATAGCAATAAGCTGTTACAAAAAACTAATTAATCAAACACTTATATTAGCTGTTTAACCAAGTCAAACAGCTAATAGTGATCAAATAAGCTAAAATTGGCTGATAAGCTTACTATATTACCAAACAGAACTATATAATATCTAAAAATTAAGTTTTGCTCAATACTTACATAACTTATTTGCAAATACAAAAACATTATAAGCTAAATTCAAGCTAGCAGATCAGATTCAAGAAATTCTTAGTTATGTTAGGGTGCATTTTGGAGAATGATGATGATATAAAAGCGGTTAGAATAGTGGTAATTAAATTGGTTTAACTGTTCTAATTGTTCTTTTAAACTCAGCCTGATATTTGAATCACATAATGAAAATCCAAAGAATAAGACAGAATTTCAAAATGAATGAAATAGGAAATGAATATAATACGAATGTATTTTATTATTTGGTTGGATTACGAAATTACATGCAAAATTATATTTAAATGTCTGGTTGGTTAAAAGATAGAAAAGAAAAAACAACAAATAAATAGATAAATGTGTATATTTGTATGTTAGGGGTGAGTGCGGAGTGGATTGGAGCGGGTTTGGAATGAATCCACATCCAATTCACTAAAAGTGAATTTGAAAAATCTCATCCGCATTGACGTCAACTAGGGATGCGGATCCAATCGGTCCGATCAGTTAATAGCCTAAAAAAAAATTATACTCCGCAATACAAGATTTCAAGTATTCAAAATTAAAATCATAATTTTTCAAGCATCCCATTAAAAAAAAAAAACAACTATGCAATTTTAAAATGAAAATAATTAATTTAAAAGTCAAGCAAATTTAAATTACAAATCTTCATTCATCTTTAACGCAATGTTAAACCTACATGTGATTGTGATGCCATGAAGAAAAACAAATCTGTCTTGAAGAACGAAGAAGGCAGCAAATAAAGAATAATGACAATTGAGAAAGACTATGCAAACTATGAACAAGTTAAAATTATTTAAAATTGACTACTCTGTATAATTTTTTATTTGGACTACACCCGCCGTAAAACACTCAATAGTGGGCTACTAGGTTTATGGTGTATACTAAATGAATTGGATATAGTGAATTTTGAAAAGTTATATCCATATCCAAATCAATAATGGTGAATTTTTTATTAAATAGATCAGCATCCTATCCACTTTAAGTGTATGCAGATGGGATGAGAACAATTTGAAAGATTAGAGCGGATTAGGCGGATCTTTGCTCACTCCTAATCTGCATACACTTAAGGAGCTAGGTTACATAATTATTTGAATTCATTATATTTGTGGTTAGGTTAACCAACTTTTGAACTAAATTATGAAGTACTAATAAGGTTTAACAGATTGAGTACAAGATGCTGGTAGTTAAGAAGTAGCTAGCATCCATGCATGTTTCTAATTAATGAAGAATAATTAGCATAGCATTTAATTACGTACTGAGAAAGTCGATGATGAGGCGTCCATCACAGAACCTCCCGGAGGGTTGGTGGAAGAAAGATTGTCCGTTGGGGGATAGGAGAGGGTCGCCAATCCCGGCGGCGATAAGGTTGCCGGTGTCAGAGTTTGAATCGCCGAAGTTGAAAACTGCTGGGTACTTCAAATCAATGGCATTGGCAAAGGGAGAACAGATTATTATGATGAAGAAAACAAGGGAGGTTTGAAAAATAACAAGGGAAGAAGATGATGAAACGTTGGGAGAAGACATTCTTGTGATTTTCAGTGCCACCAAACAGGGTGCACTGAGCATTGTGGGATTGTTTCCATTGCCATAAATCTATAATAATATAGACAAGTGCTCATGGTGGTTGGGGAGGGGGGTATGGGAGTGATGTGTAGGGAAAGACAATTCAGGATTGCAGACCTATCATCAATCTGGGGTGATTGAGTAGAAGTGACTCATCTACATTTAACCAAATGTTCAAGGGTTTGATCTTCGGACCCTCAGCTACCCCCAAAAAAAACTGCAAATTATAATCATGAAAGTTTTTCTTTTTATATTCTTTTTTAGGGAATATATTCTTACTTTTTTACTTTTTATATTCTTTATTATTTTGGTAACTTAGATTTTCAACTTTCCTCTTAGTATATTCTGACTCCAAGAATTCGTCCTAAGTTCATGATGAGTTAAATTGTTCGAATCTAATTTTGAAACTCAACATTAAATTGTATAGAACACAAAAAGTCTAATTCAAATTCAAATTCCCAATATTCGTGATAGGAATTAGAACGATATCTTATTACTGAAAGCAAAATGTTCTCGTCTACTGTAACAATGCTTAAGACACTTTTTATATTCTTGCCCACTTTTTATATTCTTGTCTTTACTAGAGGGAGGCTTATTAGCTTCTCTGCCTTCTCATTATTATGTTGAGAGCCTACTATGTCGCCTATTATAAATAAATCTAATAAATAGTGTTATTTTTTAAAATAATGAAGTAAAATTATTATTTTTAAAAAATTGTTTTCATATTTGTCTTATGATAAAATAATATTTATAGATCAAATGTAGAAGTGATCTAATAATAAATTAATAATGAGACTAAAAATAAAAATATTTTTTTTTATTTACGAAAACACTGCCCATTTGTATTGATTAATATATAGTTGATACCTTAAAGTAGAATTTCTCATGATTTAATATTGTGTAAGCCGCCGTTTATTGATAAAGAGAGGTTAAAATTAGCTTTTCTAAAAAACCATTTAAAAAGTATAGTTCTAGAATTTATTTATTTTTTAGATCACAAGGTGTTCTGAGCATGCCCTATACTATATTCAGATTAATCCCTGTTCATATGTGACCGACCTAATTAAGAGGCAAAGTGCTGATCAGATTGATTTTTTCATACCAGAGAAAGTTTCAATTCTCGACCACTCACGCCAACTAAGCTTTTTACAATTTTGGAAATTTTGGCAACCATTTTTGATTTGTAGAAGCAAGCCAGAGCCAGCTTCTGATCTTGACTCTTGAGTCCACTCTCATTAAAATCTTTTTTTTTTTAAGCTCAATTTTCTACATGATAGTGACTGTTATTTGTTTCGCCATGCTAAAACCAGTTTTTGTATCAACGTCCAAAGAAATTAAAGCATTCATCAATCATCATGCTTGGCCTAAATGTTCACCACGCTAGAATTGAAGGGCAAGGGCATATTTGGGTGAATGAAATTATTGCTTGTGGAGAAGTGAAATCTGGTAGATGGATGGATGGGACCAAACTCCATTTGCTTTCTGCAAACGAACATTAGAATTTGCTTTTACGGATGGCAAGTTGCCAACACACAATCGATATACCCTGCACCACGGTGCACATAGCAATGTGCACTATGTACGTAAAACGACGTCGTTTCGATGTTAGTAGACGCGGACGCGAATGACTCAGGGAATTCATTATCTATAATACACATAATCATTATCTACAATACACAGACGTTTGCCTAGAATACACAGAATGTTTGCCTAGAATACACAGAATATTGACACAAAATACACAGATGTTAGTGGACGCGAATGACTCCAGGGAATTCATTATCTATAATACACATAATCATTATATAGAATACACAGAACGTTTGCCTAGAATACACAGAATGTTTGTCCATAATAC
>CM008337.1:17053693-17070166 GCA_002525835.2 Ipomoea batatas | reverse complement strand
TTTTAGTTGTCACATAGTTGGGATCCATGGGGTACGGTGGAGAGTTATATTGCAACTCCCATAATTGCACATGCTTTGCATGACATATAAGTGGGTGGATTTTTTGGGTGAAGCAATAAGTCTCAAAATTTGATAATACTATATCAAAGAGTTATAGGTCAACTCTTTAGATTGCTCAGACAATTAGTTTAGTAATCACGAATTTCAAATTCGACTCACTGTTGAAGCTGTCTGTCTATTCAGATCATTATCTATTTCTTTTTTTTTTATATAAAATAATATTTTTATTCCTTCAAATTCGATTATGTAAACCAAACATGTCTATAAACACACATCCCGTTTTTTAAAAACTAAATTATTAAAAAAATAAAAAAAATCAATTACTAAACACGTGTCTATAAACACCCATCCCATATATTGGAGGCGACAGTGTGGAGGAAACTAGAATCTGACCGGTGACCGGTAGGCTAATTGCATGACTCGCAGTTTACCTCTGTAGTGACTTTAAGGGCAAAGGATTAATCCGATGAAGTTAGGATCACCTATTGAATCACAAAGAGTCAATATTGCTCCCATTGAGGTTCAAACTCATGACCTCTTATTTGAGAGATCAGAGTCACTTCGTGTCACTAGACCACAATGTCATTGGTTAGATCACCTAAGTTAAAAAATAAAAAATAAAAAAATTGTGAACATCAGCCCTTATTCCCATGTCACAGTTTGGGAGCACCATACATGCATGATACTCCACAACTACGAATTTGCAATGTATCTATAGTGATGGGATTTGAGTGGGTTGTTCGGAATGTTAGAGGAGAATTCTTGGCACTCCGTGGTCGGGTTTGTTATTGTTTCACCCATTGTTATATTATGGATTAAGGTATATCCAATATCCTATATTGTGAATTATGTATCTGCGGTTATCATTTTGAGATTATTTGACAAATACAGTAGCTGTTAGCTGATAATTGATAATATATTGACTTAGCTAATAGCATTAATTAGTTGTAGAAATGTCTTTGGTAAATTAGTTGTTAGCTAATAGCTGTTTATATGTAAAAGACATTTTAAAGGTATGAGTGTATTATGCTATCTTAACCTATAATAATAATAATAATAATAATAATAATAATCTATTATTATTATTATTATTATTATTATTATTATTATTATTATTATTATAGAATTTATAAAAAAAAAACATATGTTCATGGATTTAAGAAGCCCGTGAACACTAATCACAAGTCTCGTTGCTAATTACATTCACGATACTAGGCAATAGGCTCAAGCACCCATTTGTCTAGTACCGAGAAGATACAATAATGGTATGTTTGGTTCATGGAATATGTTAGGAATGGAATAGCATTCCTTGGAATGACCTATTCCATTGTTTGTTTTGTTCATTTTATCATGGGAATGACATTCCAAGGAATGAGCTATTACCTTTGCAAAGGGAATAGCCATTCCTTGGGGGACTTTGGTATTAGCTATTCCCATGCTCTTGGGAATAACTTTTATAGTATAAATACCAAAAATACCCTTTGTACATTATTTAATATTTATATTTAATAAATATAATGTATTATATAAATGTATGTATTTAATTAATTATAGTTTTTACCTATCAATATATATATATACACACACACACACAAATAAATAATAATAATAATAATAATAATAATAATAACAATAATAATTATTAATTATTATTATTATTATTATTATTATTATTATTATTATTATTATTATTATTACTTTTGTATAAGGGTATTTATGTCATTAAAATCTATTCCACTTCTAATCCTTTAACCAACCAAACATTGGAATACAATTCCTAAAGTCTATTCCTTCAACGAACCAAACAATATTATATAATTCATATTCTATTCCTTACCTATTCCATTTCCTGTGGAATAGAATTCCTATTCCCTCCAAATTCATTCCGTGAACCAAACGTGCTGTAAGAGTAACAGAAATGGCAGGTGGGACCATTGAGCCCATATGCACAGTCTCATTTAAAAAAGAAAAAAAAAACTATTGGGGTAGTTGTTTTAGAAAAAAGAAATTATTTTCTCAAAAGAGTGATTGAAAATTCTACTATGATATGATTTTAGAATTTTAGCGTTTTGGACCAATAAACTATTACAAAAAATTGATTAACCAAACAGTCATATTGAATGTTTGACCAAGTCAAATAGCCAATAGCTTAGACCTCCCCCCAATATAAGTGAAAGAGATACGTTGATAATATGATTTTGCCCCTTCTCGGTCACTTTTTTTGGTATATTTTCAGCATTTAATTTCTGCAAGTAATGCATATCGTACCCATTCTTCTTATGTTATTTGTGTTTGCAACTCATATAACAAAACCAACACCTTTAAATCCAATATAATTATGAAACTGAAACAACAATCATCCAAAAATAACAATAATATTGTTGACCTATTTTAGATTTAAATATATTCTTTTTTTATTCTTTTTTTTGGCAAACTAGCACTAGTAACTCAATAGAGTCTTATGTTGTCACCTTGACCGTACATGATCCACCTGGCCTTAAGAGCATCAACACCAAGAGTTCATGCTCGGTTATTTAGAAAATAATGCTTACATGTCAAGAGAGAAGAAGCAAGAGAATGTAAAATTTATTTATGCAAAACAAGGGTTAATGAGAAAAGGAGTATAAAGTATAGAGATTTAAACAAAACAACGTCGGAGAATATAATATAGTTGTGTGATAATGTACGTTGAAAGTGAAGTTATGAGCTATGAGAAGCTGTGTATGTATTTGTGGGTTGGATCCAACTACATCTCCACCTACGCTGATTATCTTAGTACTGCAGACATCACATGTGTCTCTTTAATTTTTGGAATATTATTCCTCTTTTTTTTTTCTTTCTAAAATTATAATATGTTCAACTAATTATATATTTTATAAAAGACTAGAAATGTATTTCCCCTCAATAAATTTTCCATAAAACAAAAACAGTTTGTTTTGTCTATTTTAATAATTTAGAATTTTCAGCATCGTCAGACTATATTCTCATCCCATGAATTCACCTCAGAATTATGAGTATGTAAATTGAACTAATTTTGTTTTGATACTCAACACTAAACTATACACTTATATGCACAATGATACTCAAACCACCAATATTCGTGGTTGGAATTGAAAAACACTTGGAAGCAAGTCTTTATTATACATATTCTCATTTAATCTTAAAAAGTTGATTGTCTATAAAAATAGTTCTTCTTCTTTTTTCATTATATATATATATATATATATATATATATATATATATATATATATATATATGTTCATAGTAGTCATATAGTAAAAATGTTAATTATATACTCTAAAAAATACAAATACTAATTTTTGCTAATAATTCAACAACAATATTGGAAATTCAACTCTTGTAAATGTTGTGATATGTTAAAAAACTATTAGTCGAATTTTCTAAGAGTCAAATTCTATAAACATAACTCAAAAATAATTGTTCAATAGTAAAAGTATTATTAAAAAAAATACAAATAGTATTTTAAGATATTTTTTTTGGTAGGAGACAAGTTTGATGGGAGCCAGGGACCCAAAGGCCAAAGGCAACATAGTCAAAGTGTAATCTAATTTCAACGCGTGCAACTTTGGATACTCATGCTGGTTTCAGAATTCTCAAAGTCGGGGGAAATTATTATTTGGAAAAAAAAAATTACAGTATTTCATAATACGATATATAAATATATAATAAGTGTTAGGATTGATTAAATTTAATTCTTATTTATGAAGTCTGCGATTCTATTAGGTACTTGTATAAAGTTACTTTAGATAATAATTTCTTTTTTTTTTCTTTTTTTTTTTTTTGATATATTCTTATTTATACTTAAGTAACATTATTCTTTGATTTTCAAAAAAAAAAAAAACATTATTCTTTAAAAAAAAAAAGAGAGTTAATATCATTTTTTCTTAAATTTATAGGTGACAGTATACTTTTAATCATTTTTATCATAACATCTACTTTTGATCATAGTATTATTGTGGCATAATAATTTTTTGTCCTTTACCAATAAAACAATTTAAATATCGTTAAATACAAATGCATTTTGGTCTTCAAACATGAATTTTTTCAAAAAAATAAACATAAAATATATAGCGAGTCGACCTACTTTGTATAAGAAAGATAGAAATGTCTTTGTATTTAACAATATTTCAACGATTTTATTGATGATAGACTAAAATAATCATTCTACAATAATACTAGGACCAAATCAAGATGTTCTAAAAACAAGACTAAAAATGAGCTGTTTAGAAAAAAAAATAGAATTAACTAAAAGAAATCCTTTATTTATTGGTGGTTCCTAGACAAAAATTTCCTATTACAGACACCACAATTTGATTGGTCACTATAGCAAAAAACAAAGGATCTTAAAATTTTGGTGGAGTCAATATCGTGGGTTCATTTTAACTTTTAAGAGGGATTTTCCTCACTTTGAGAACACTAATCAATTTCTTTGAAGAACTTATTTCGGGTTTGGGAATTAGAAAATGATATCTGAAAACTAATCTTTTTGTATTTTTTAGTGTTTAAATTACCAAGGAAATATGAAGTCAATAAAAATATTCAATTTGATTAAGGGAAATTTGGCATATTTTGGCATAAAATGTTTTTTCAAGATTTGTATTTGTAAAATATCTTTTGGATTCATATTTCGCACTTAGTTCTCTCACATGCATTATTGTGGTGTCAAATGAGAAAGTTGGTTTATCATTTGTTTGGTTATGATTTGAATTGCATTGAGTTAGTCCAGTTAAAATATGAATCTTTTTTTTTTATTTTTTGGTAAATTTACAGGGTCTTTCTCTCCGTCCGGGGTCCACCCACGTTCGCTCCGAGATGCACATGAGCTAGCCCAAGGGGAATCGTCACTTGTGGAAATTGAACCCGAGTTCTCCCAAAATTCCTCCCCACAAAGAGAGCTCACTTGCCACTTGAGCTACCCCATTGGGTTATTAAAATATGAATCTATTTAGATGTACAAAACAATACAAATATTGGCTCAACTTGGACCATAACCCAACAAATTTTAATACCATTTAATTTTTTTTTCTTTAACTTCTTTTGCTTAGACTTATTGCATTTATCAATGACCAATTAACATATAGATTGAGCTATTATGGACCAAACAATAAAATTTTTAACTTGAGCGACAACTAAGAAAAAAAAGTCTTCATTTTCTCTAGTTTAGAGTAATTACATATATCAATGCCTTACTAAATACTCCGTATGAGTTAGATTGGATTGGGTCGAGCCAAGTATAACAACATGACCCAACCCACATCTATACAAAATAATTTATGTTTTCAATTTATTTAGCTCAAAATTATTATATTTATCAATTTATGTATTTAGTTTTATTATAATAAATTAAAAATTATTTATTTATACTTTTTATTATAATTATTAGTAATCTTTATAATGTTATACAAATTTTAATTTATAATTTCATTTTAATATAAAAAATAATTATTATTATCATTATTAAAATACTTAATATTTTATAATAAATAACTTTATAATGGATTTATGTTCATATTTTTTAAAATAAAAAATGAATCAAACAGAAAAATAATTTTCTAACATTTAACCAAACATAAAAAAAAAATTGAATTATTTTTCAAAAATCATTTTCTGGAAAATAATTTTCATCTCTCTAAGTGGACCGTTAGTGCATAATTTATAGACTTTTTTCAATTTATTTTTTACAATTGCTAATTTATACCAATGCCATTAATTAGTATTAGTACAATTAGCACTATATAGTACTAATAATACATTATACAGATAGATATATGACGCATAATTGATCCACGTCGATACTTGTTAGAACTATTTAAAAAAAAAACCCTAGTTGTGTTTTTATATATTATTAATGTTGAAATATTTAAATGGCATGCATCCACTTAATTAAAATATCTGCGAACTTAATTGTGATAACTTTCAGCGCATTGCATTGCATATGGCGTAAGCAAGGATACACTAATCTAGTCAACCTAGGTTGGCTCATTACATGATTCTGTTTAATTTTTCTTGATACCATTTTTCATACTTTATTTATATCCTCTTGTTTGTGAATAAACATCTATCTCAGCCAAAGATCTTGTGGTCTAGTGGCATTCGGTGTCCCGGTTAACACTCTCACATGAATGATGTAAGTGGGTTAACGTTTGAGCCACAGTGAAGGCAATTGTTGACTTTTTGTGCTTCAGTATGTAGGTTGAGAGAATAGTTATGAATTCATATGTATATGATTATCTGTAATACTCCGTATTCTGTTTGAGCAGGTCTTACATTTTCATGACTTAAATACCGTATATAATACTCCGTATTTTGTTTGAGCAGCTCTTACATTTTCATGACTTTATAAATACAGTATATACTAGTGCAAACCCACACCCATTTTCTAATGTGGGATTAAAGCTTCTTCAAAGCCTCCCAACTCCAAATTTTCCAACTCTAACAAATACACTTTGAGAATTAATTTCTTTTTCCTTCATTATCAATTTTGGACTAATATATAAAATCAAACTTCTCACAAAAGAGAACCCAAATCGACTTTAACTCGACCCAAATCGAATACCACAAAATGATGATTTTAAATATAAAAAATAACTAATTTTTTCAACAACAACCTATATATACATAATTATACTCATGCATAATGAATTCATAGTGGCAATTTTCCCTCATTTTAAATTTATACATACAAGCATTTATGTTCATTATATTATTTCACACTAATAATATATCACCATACATTAGAATATGGCAATACACTTCTCACTTAAATTAAATTCATAGAATGAGTGGACACCAAATTATTATGTCCAAGTGGGATGCTTTGACTTTATTTATTTATTTATTTTTGTTTTTTTCATAGTATATAGAGATGTTTGAGAATTTATTTTATTGGTAGTCATATATCAACGGTTGGAATTGAAACTAAAACGTTAGCGAAGTATATGCCTATGCCAACCGGAAATTAAATGATATTGCCTCTCGCTTTATCTCTCTAATCTGTATAATCACGAAAGTAAAATTATAAATTTCTAATAGCCTAGAAAATGATAAAAATTAATAAAATTTTTACCACTTTTTAGTTATTTGAAAAGTTGTCAAAAGCCAACTACTATATAGTGTGATGACACATCAGTTAGGTCACAAAATTGAACTCGGTGATAAGAGCATTTATTTTTTGGGCCGAAAAAGTTTGAAAAGTATAGAATAGATACTACACCATGTTTCAAAAAAAGTGTTTTTTTTTTTTTTTTCAAACTATTCTATGTTAGAGAGTATCATTTCAAACAAAAAGGTTTTGTTTCATGTTTGTTTAAACCTTTAATTCAGATTGCATTTGGTTTACGGTTTAGTTTTATCTTACAGTTCTTACTTTGGGAACGCGGGCTTGGAGGGTAGTGGATCAAAACTAAATGGCCCATGCAGGTCTCGAACCTGCGACCTTCGCGTTATTAGCACGACGCTCTAACCAACTGAGCTAATAGGCCAAGTTGGTGTTTATTTTATGTTTTAGTTATATTTGTATTTGATTTGTTTATGATTTTCAAACTCTTCACCGTGGTAATTTGGGTTATTATTATTATTATTATTATTTTTTATCTTTTCTATTCAATATGAATTTATGAATGCAGTCATTTATGATTAGACATTAGGGATTTGCTTATTTATTTTAGGTATGAAGAAAGTCTAATTACTAGCTTTTCAATACTATTGATTAGACTGGATATATAAAATGATTTAACCCAAACTCATTGGTTTATTTTTGCCTCGTCTTTAAGGTTTTATACAAAAATAAATTACAGGCCGAATTTTTTATATAGGGATCTCAAATAAGAACTTGTGCTCATAAGACAATTAAGAATTAATCAGAACCGTCTATCTGGATTCTGGAAAGATCTAACAGCTTAAAAGTAGAAAGGGAGAGAAAAAATACTGTGACTATTTTCGCAAATAACTTGAACTTTAAGTGCAACTAGCAACACTATAGAGTACATTTAGCAACATCACAGAATGCATCTCATTATTACGAGTTGCCTAAAAGTTAAATTGTAAAGTGATTTTGGTAGACATAAATTTTAAATTTCAATTTGAATTTTTAATTAAATCTAGTCAGGACAACAAACCATGTATTTTGGCTATCCAAAGTAATTTGAATTTGTACATTTTATACTACTGCATTAAATATAATATTCGTAAATATAGGATATGTGTGTTGTTTCATGTTCCCAAGGATTATATATTTTATTTTATGGTAAATGCAGGCAATCCATGTTACTTTTTAAAAAAATTAATAATAATTAATTTACATTCCCAAATATATATTATTTCAATAACATTGATATTTTCATCATGTCATATTTGAATACTTAACTTTATATTTTATATTTGAAAGACCATTTTTGAATTAAAAAAAAAGTTATATCAATTTCATTGGTTAAGTCGTATAACTTTATTACAATAACAGATTTAAGTCCAACATTGTAAGTGTAAAAACATATTTGAGGAATCGCCAATCACCAATTATATAAAAGCACCCAACAAATAGTCGTTATACCGTGGTCACAGATACTACAGGTCATCTCAAAAGATAGTGCCGTACATTTGTTTTTATATTATCGAATGAAACTGTAGTTATATCGAAATATAACTGTAGTTGTGTTGAAATGTAACTGCAGTGTATATGAATTGATACTGAATAACAGTTTCACATTTGTGTTTTATATTATCGAATGAAACTGCAGTTATATCGAAATGTAACTGTAGTTGTGTTGAAATGTAACTGCAGTGCATATGAATTGATACTGAATAACCTTTTCACACTTGTATTTTTATATTATCGAATTAAACCGTAGTTATATCGAAATGTAATTGTAGTTGTGTTGAAATGTAACTGCAGTGTATATGAACTGCTACTGAATAACACTTTCACACTTGTGTTTTTATATTATCGAATGAAACTGTAGTTATATCGAAATGTAAATGCAGTTGTGTTGAAATGTAACTGCAATGTATATGAACTGAAAGTGAATGACGCAGAACGGAGATAGTTTCATCTGTCTGTTTTCATTAAGCAAAACGACGTCGTTTTGATGCGCAATTGTAGACCGCGGTCCATGATATAATTTGCAGCCAACAAAGCTGCAAACATTCATGTCGTGCCGTGCTATGCCAATTATTATTATTATTATTATTATTATTATTATTATTATTATGTTTTTGTTTTTTGTTTTTTAGTCACCAATTTTGTTTTTATTTTACTTATCAACTCTTTCAACTTTTGATTGTGATTATATTTTATAAGGTGAGGAAAACTCACTATTATTATTATTTGAGTGAATGCATTGGCTAAATTCTGATTTGTGATTCTAGTTAATAAAGAACGACAAGGAGGTAAACAATACCAATATGAAAACAAATAAAGTACCAATTATCAACCGCATAAAAATAATTAAAAATAAAATAATGCTACGTGCTTCTTATATATTTATCTAATTGGTAACCAAATCCTTTTTCAAATCAATTGCGGGGTTAATTGATCCATATATGAGCGCCCAATAAATAAAAATCTCATCAAAAGAAACGAGTGGAGAGGAAACTCAAAATGCAAGAAATCATTTTCCTTTAAATTAATAGGGGGAGGGAATTGGATAATCATCAATAATTGAAAATCCAAATTGTTTAAAAAAAAAAAACCAAATTAAAAATATATTTCACTGCATTATCATGTCTACATGTGATTGTAAATTAAGAAAACAAACAAAACAGATATATTCTTTATCTTTATTTCTCTTCCTTAAATACTAAAGATAAACAAGGCAATGATTACTGTTTGTTTTTGGAGCTAAACAAGATGGAAAGCAGAGAAGAAGAAATTCCTTTGATTACGCCTTATCAAATGGGAAATTTCCAACTCTCTCACAGGTTTTACTTACTGTCCTCTTCACACTGCTATATTTATACGGTTTTTTTTTTTTTTTTTTTCAGTTTTAATTTAGACATGTTTGATCTGTTGCGATGTAGTCCAAAAAACTTTGATTTGCAGTAGAAAATTAGATCTTACATAGACTACAGAACTTAGGAGTGAATAGAAAATTGTGAAAAGTAGATAGTATTCAGATTTAATGAAGTGAATGTTGAGATATGTGATGTGATAAATGCAGAGTGGTTTTGGCACCATTGACAAGGCAGAGATCATTCTTCGGAGGCATTCCGCAACCGCATGCCGCCGTGTACTATGCCCAGAGAGCCTCTAAGGGTGGGCTTCTTATTGCCGAAGCTACGTGGATTTCTCAAACTGCCACAGGGTAAAGTAAATTCCACATATATATTTGTTAAGCCAATTAACCAGCATTTTCTTTTGAGTGATAAGCGGCTATCCGAGGGTATGTATTATCCTGTCTTGTGATTCTAGCTGGTAAAGAATCACAAGAAAGTAAATAAGTTTAGGTTGTCCATAACTTACGGGAGAGAGTTGAACTTGTAAGTTACGTTGTAACCTTGTAGTTACCACATAGTGTTCAACTAACTTGGCTTGTTTGAGCAACATTTTGTTGGATGATGAGGTCAATCCACAGTTATTACCTCGAGGGTATGCATGCACTGGGTAAACCCTGCTTCATTACCTTAACGGGCAAAAGGCCACAAGCCACCCTAGGTTGTCCATGACGGGTTAAAATCAAGAAGACCGGGCAGTTGCGATGTAGATTTTTGAAACTACTATGTCTACGGGGTAAACTCACATAAAATATTTGTTAAGCCAACCAACATCTTTTTTGAGTGACAGGGAATCCTGTCGGAGGGTGTGCACTTGGGTAAATCATTTTTTGTGATCTTAACTAGTAAAGAACTACAAAGAAATAAATCAGTCTAGGTTGTCAATAACTAATTGACTTAAATCAAGAAGGTCAATAGACCACTTCACTAGGGAGTCCAACTAATAACTTTGTGATTATTTAATCAGTCTGAACAACTTGACTGGGGTTGCTCCCAGCCAACCAACATTTTTGCATATATAGTTTGTGGATAATAATGTTACGTTTTGTGAAATGGTATATATATATAGTTTCTACTCACATTTTAAGTTTCCTTGAATTGAAGCTATCCCAACACTCCTGGTATTTTCACAAAGGAGCAAGTAGAAGCCTGGAAACCAATCGTAGATGCAGTTCATGCCAAAGGTGCTGTGTTCTTCTGCCAAATTTGGCATTGTGGCAGAGTTTCACATTATGGTAAGCTATTTGTTTTTTTTTTTTTTGAAAACAGGTAAGCTATTTGTTGATACCCATAATGTTTCAACTTTCAATTTAGCTGAGAGAGAGTTTCGTATTGAAAAATTCGATAGAAAGAAATGGATTTATAAAGTATTATGATTCGGTTTAATTTATAGATTTTCAGCCAAACGGGCAGCCTCCAATCTCTAGTACGGGCAAGGTATTAGCCCCTCAAGTCAGAACCAATGGCGTAGATGTTGCACATTTTTCACCCCCAAGACCGCTAAGAACAGATGAAATTCTTGGTGTTGTGAACCAATTTCGGCTGGCTGCAAGAAATGCAATTGAAGCTGGTGAGCCAATTCTAGAACTTCATAAAGTATTAGGGCCTTTCCAGCACAAAAATATGTTGAGATTAAAAATAACAAGCAACAATAATAATGGCAGAAAGTAAAGACCAAAGGCATGATTTAACACACCTAAGGATATAAATAATCAGGGCCGAATTTTAGGGCGTGCAAGATGGGCAACAGCACAGGGTCCCAAAATTTTGGGGGCCCCTAGCCTAGCCCTGGCCTAATAGTTAGTATATGTGTTTGTGATTATATTGGCTCAAAAATAGATTTTTTTTGCATTTTTGTCTTTACAATTTTTCTTCAATTCACAATTTATTTATACTTTGATAGGGCGTCACTTATTATATACCAGCACAGGACCACACAAATAAAAAATTCGGCCCTAGATATAATAGACATCTATCCCTATACAATAAGTCTGACCCAATTCAGACTGATCTGACTCAATTTCCTAATCCCTATGAGACAAACTTAACAAAATTACATGTATTTTATTTGTCATAAGTCAACTTATGTTTGTTGACTGCTGTTGTGTTTGGTAGGCTTTGATGGAGTTGAGATCCATGGAGCCCATGGCTATCTAATAGAACAGTTTCTCAAAGATCAAGTGAATGACAGAACAGATGAATATGGAGGCTCCTTGGAGAAGCGCTGCAGGTTCGCTTTAGAAGTAGTGGAAGCAGTTGCCAGTGAGATTGGAGCGGGTAGAGTCGGGATAAGGCTATCCCCGTTTGCAAACTACCATGAATCGGCTGACTCCAATCCAAACGCTTTGGGCCTTTACATGGCCCGAGCTTTGAACAAGTACAACATTTTATACTGCCATGTGGTCGAGCCGAGGATGATCAAAGTGGGCGAGAAGGCCGAGTGCCACGAGAGCTTGTGGCCGATGAGGAAAGCGTTCAAGGGCACGTTCATGGTTGCGGGGGGATACGAAAGGGAGGACGGGAACCAAGCCGTGGCTGATAACCGGGCCGATTTGGTGGCTTATGGGCGTTTGTTCTTGGCTAATCCAGATTTGCCAAAGAGGTTTGAGGTTGATGCTCCTCTTAACAAGTATAATAGGACAACTTTCTATACGCCTCATCCTGTTATTGGCTATACTGACTATCCATTTCTTGACACAGCTACTGTGTGATCTTTGGAATAATTTCTAATTTTGTATTTTTGTTTTTGGTTATCTGATGACTTGGGATGAGAGTGATAGAGACTTAATCCCGAATATAAGTGTTTAGAGAAAAGGTATCTATTGTATTGCATTAACACAAGACCATTACAAGCTTATATATACACATGCAGAGAGAATGAAAGAAACTAATGTACAGCAAAAGCTCCTATTCTAAGGGAAGAGACCGTGAAGATAGAAACAGTAAGTTGAATAAACCAATAGCTAGGTAGGAGCCTTAATACGCCCCCGCAAGATGGAGGAGCCATCGGAAACTCCTATCTTGGAACGAAGAGCTTGAAACAACCGACGACCAAGAGGTTTGGTCAGCAAATCAGCAACTTGTCCAGTAGACGAAACATGATGCACAACCAACAACCCGGCGGCAACACGTTCACGAACGAAGAAGTAATCCAAGGCGAGATGCTTCATTCGCGAATGAAAGACCGGATTTTTGCACACATAAGACGCCCCCAAATTATCAGTGAACAAAATCGGCGGCTGCGGCAAAGAAACTCCCAGCTCAACAAGAAGATTCTGAAGCCACATTACTTCAGCAGTGGCATTAGCAATTGCCCGATACTCGGCCTCCGTCGAGGATCGAGAAACAGTCTTCTGACGAACACTTTTCCATGAGACAACATTAGAGGCAAAATAGATAACATAAGCAGTAGTGGATCGGCCATAATCACCATAACCACCCCAGTTAGAATCAGCATACGCAGTAAGCTGAAGCTCAGAATTGACAGCAAGAGTTAGACCATAATCAAGAGTACCTTTCAAATACCGAAAGACACGTTTAACCGCCTGCCAATGCAAGGAAGAAGGAGCATGCATAAACTGGCTTAACTTGTTCACAGCATACGAGACATCCGGCCGAGTGAACCCCAGATACTGTAAACGACCTATAGCCCTGCGATATAAACCTGCATCAACCAACAAGCCGCCATCCTCAAGAGCTAAAGCAGAGGTGGAACACAAAGGAGTATGAACATCCTTAGCCCCATCCATTTGAAAATCTTCTAACATATCAACGATATACTGGCGTTGAGATAAAAAACAACCACGAGCAGTTGGCACCACTTCCATTCCCAAGAAATGATGAAGAATTCCCAGGTCCTTAAGAGAGAACCTAGCTGCTAGTTGCTTAACAAAGCAATCGACAAAGGATAAATCATTTCCTGTAAGCACAATGTCATCTACATACACTAGGAAATATACTACCACATTAGACCGACAGAAAATAAATAGAGAGTGATCAGTAGTAGAGCGGCGAAAACCAAAATCAATCAAAAATCGAGAGAGCTCCAGGTACCAAGCACGAGGAGCCTGCTTGAGGCCATAGATAGCCTTTTTTAACCGACAAACATGTTTGGGAAAACGAGTGTCAACAAACCCCTGGGGTTGATCCATGAATAATAATAATGTAAATCATTTTTATAAATTTGATATTTATATTTTAAAAAATAATTAACTAACATATAACTCCAATATATAATGTGTATATATTATTATTATTGAAGAAAATAAGAAAATATATGGTGGATGCATATGCATAGTAACAATAGTGGAAAAGATAATGAAAGTTATAACGGTAGTGGTATATTGTCCAAAATATTATATAGTACAACTTTTATAGCATAATTATGGTGGATGCATATGCATATAACGGTGTGCTTAAAGTGTGCCGGTGTTAAAATTTAAGCTGCGTCAACCGAAAGCTTTAGGTGTGTGGTTTTTTTTCTTAAGGTGCGCTAGTGTTGAAACTTAAGGTGCGCCGTTTTTGGAACAGTACATATATTGTCCCTCCCGTAGTGTAAATGTTGCCCCTCCCGTCGGTACGAGAGATACAATATATGCACCGTTTTAAAAATTGAGAGTCAACATTTAATTACACCTAATAATTCAGAAGTAACATTCATAATTGACATATTATGGAGGGCTATAAATTATAATTTTTTTCAAAATTAAATGTTAATGTAGCAAACTAACATCCTTAACACAGTACGTAATTCCATTAATAATAATAATATAATATTATTATTATTAACGTACAGAGCAAACATAAAAGGCTAGAAGAGGTATCCCATAAACGACGACGTTGCAGGGTATCCCAATCCGAAACCAAAACAACGCCGTTGCCGGGGATCGAACCCGGGTCACCCGCGTGACAGGCGGGAATACTCACCACTATACTACAACGACTATATGACTTCGTTCCTAACATTTTATTTATGTATAATGAAATCATTTATAGATTAATTGTTGTTGTTGTTGTTGTTNCACTGCTGAAGTAATGTGGCTTCAGAATCTTCTTGTTGAGCTGGGAGTTTCTTTGCCGCAGCCGCCGATTTTGTTCACTGATAATTTGGGGGCGTCTTATGTGTGCAAAAATGAGCAACTGGCGTGTACACTCCGTGCAAAATTAAAAGTTTACCTTTTCAATTTAATTTGCATGATTCTTTTTAGTACTGCTGACTTTCTCACAATGTAGTATATGTCTATACATACTTTCTCAACCTACGGAAAAACAAAGAGTCAATGTAGAAGCTACGTTCTTGCCGGTGTGATCTTTGGAAACGTTAATGTTGTTTTGGTTGAAAAAATTCGCCGAATGTGTAAATGTGGGCGCTTGGCGGATCGGATGGCGTTAGGTTGTGTGTGTGTTCATTTATCGCAACTTAATTAGCATTTTGAGTTTGTTGGTTGAGGGGAAGAGAGGAGCGAATTGAATAGATATGACGAGAGCGTACGTGGAATGCATGCAGATAGGACAAACTGACCGAAAAGAAGAGGTAGCTAGAAAAGAAGGGATTTTGGTTTGGAATCGAAGCTAGCTAGCTAGTATGGAGATCAACTTACCTGCAGGGGCAATGGGGACTGGTTCCAGTTTGGTGTTGAGAGTGAGTGATCGATCGAGGTCTTCTGCTCCGTCGCCGGCGTGCTATTCATGTGCGAAGCTGTTTTCTTGCTAATTAAGAAGCTAGGGTGTTTAATTTGTCTGTTCATCAATTGCATGTCTTTTTTTTTTTTTTTGCAGCAATGTGTGCCAATGCTCTCTCCAATATATGGATCCTTCCTAGTATAGGCTTTAACTGACATAGAATAGAATGCATTCTCTGTTATTATATTGGAACATTATATTCACACTTACTAATGTGCTAAACCTGTGCATGTTCTGTGTTAATGATGTTTTTTCCCAGTTTTGAATTGAAGGGATTGTTCCATCTATCACTGCCATCCTTACAAATTGGCTATATATGCATTGTTGGTTTAACCATTTATGTAAACAAATCATGTGTTGATAGACTCTGGTTAGCTATATACTGCAATCTAGGAAGGAATCAATAGCAGGCCGAGTGCAAGTTAAGTGCATCCAAGAAATGTAAGAATTTCCTATATAGTATATAATATACTATGTGTGTGTGTGTATATATATATATATATATATATTTGAAAATATATACTATATATTATTTAAGTGGTTATGGTGCAAATTAAGGGTGTAAATGAACTCAGTGGCTCGTGAGCGGCTTGCGAGCCGCTCGATCGACTTCAAGCTCAAATTAACCTCAAGTTGGCTCATTTCGCAATCAAGCCGAGCTCGAGCGCAAATATTTTGAGCTCTTGACTCGTCGAGCGGCTTGCGAGCTATATATATATATAT
>CM008337.1:17034392-17045173 GCA_002525835.2 Ipomoea batatas | reverse complement strand
TTATAATTTAAATTTACTAATACAAAACTTAAAATTTGCATCTTTTTTTTTAAATATAATTTTCTTAGTTATTATTCATATTGTTGGAATTATAATATATATGAAATACACTTAGGAATAAATCAAATTAATTTTGTAATTTTTTTCTATAAATTTATCTAAACGGGTGAGTTTGGTTCGCACATGGGAATCGGAATCCGAATGGTATCAAATACTTGGTAATGGTAATGGGTTTTGGTGAAAGTATTTAGCATGTTTGGTAGTTGGGTAGAATGGGAATGATTATTAATAGTTGGGCAAGAAAGGAGGAAGTGAAATGAAACCCGTATTTAATAAGGGTATAGGTTTTGTCATTAATGGGGTATTCCAAACCAATAGTAACATTCACAAAACCTATCAACCAAACAATAACAATCACTTTGATACCCATACTTTATACCTAAATCCCCCAACCAAACACACCCTAAATGTGTGCATGATTAATTAGAGACTATATTAATTATACAAAATTTAAATTTATATTTTATATGCTATGAAAATAGATACTTAACCAAACATATGGAATTACAATTACATTACTATATTGTACATTTTAAAATATTTGTATTTTAAATTTTTTATTTAAATTCATAATAACATAATTTTGTTCGTGCATCGCACGGGTAAAACACTAGTATATATAATAATAGAAGTGCCTAGCCAAGTTTTCCCCCCAAAACTTAGGGCTATTTTTGTAATATTAACAGTTGGACAAAAATGTCATTTTACAAGTATTTACACCTATAAATACACCTATGTAACTATGTTTAGGATCTTAATTCCTCCTTTCTAATTTCTCATGCGTCACCTCCTAAGCAATATTTTTCTTCTCCAGATCAATCTCCATCTTCTCCATTCGCAGATGACCTTGAACTTCTAAACAATCTTCATCTTTTCAGCACTGATCGCACAAATCCCTCTAAGAGTATTCATCTTCTCCCGTGCAATCTTATCTTCTCCGTTTGTAGATGGCATTGAACTTCATAGCAATCTTCAAAGCAATCTTCATCATCTCAGCACTGATCGCACAAATCATTCCAAGTAATATTCATCTTTTCCAATGCAATAACATTTGCAAATGATGAAGATGTACTGATCGCACTGATCACATTTGCAAATGGCTTTAAACTTCAAAGTAATCTTCATCTTCTCAACATGTACTGATCGCACAAATCCATAACTATTATTCAACAACACAAAAAACAACACAATATTGTTATTGAAAACACAATTATTTCAGTGGTTTTGATGAATCACAACATAATGTTCTCAGTTGTGAATTTAAATTACAAATAAAAATTTCTCCCATTAAAAGGTAGTGAAAAATGAGATTAAAAAAAACAAAAAATGTATAATTCATTTATTAATAATTCTCAAACTTAAGATTACTACACTTAACAATTATATTTATTATTCTAATTAAGCTAATAATTAAACATATTACTATACCTATATTACTATTTTCCTAATTGGGAAAAGTGTCAAATTGGCCCCCTAAGTGGGGTGGATAGTGCAATTAGGCCCCCTAACTGAAAAAAGCTCCATTCAAGCCCTTTAAACCGGCAAAAAAGTGCAATTGAGTCCTAAATGACTTGTTTATCAGGTTACTACTCCTTGGACTGAAATTAAGTGCAAAACTTTATAATTTGTATCACGTTTGGTCATAATGTCAAATTAATTTGTATTCTATAAATAATTTTAATAATTTTTATTTTAAAAAAAAAACAAAAAACAAAAGTCGGCAATCCCAGCTAGGGAATGCCAACTTTTTTTTTCTTTTTTTTTTTCAAAAACATTATTTAAATAATTGTTTTTATATTATTAAAAAAGTTTTGAAAATTATTTTGAATAACTTTTAAAAAAAAAAACAAAAAATAGAAAATTACATTTTTCGTCTCTAAAGGAGAAGTGAGCACAAAAGAACGAAAAACGCAATGCCAACATATTCGTCCGTGAGTTATACTAAAATTAAAATTTCGTTCCTAATGTTTTATTAATAAAGACACAAAAAGTGCAACATCAATTATAACTTAGGAATAAAAAATGCGTATGGCCAACACTTGAGGACGAATTCTACAAATTAATTTGACAGTAGGATCAGATTATTAAACGGCCGGTGGCTGTTTTTTTTTTTAAATTTTTTTATTTATAATAAATAATATTTTTAATAAATAAAAATATTTTTTTTGAACTGAAATAAATAAAAATATTTGTTTTGAAAAATAAAATAAAAAATGAAAAGTGTCAAATTAGCCCCCTAAGCTGGGTGGATAGTGCAATTTGCCCCCCTAACTGAATTTGNTGTATAATTTGTTTATTAATAATTGTCAAACTTAAGATTACTACACTAACAATTATATTTATTACTCTAATTAAGCTAATAATTAAACATATTACTATACCTATATTACTATTTTCCTAATTTAACGAATTAATTGAATAGATTTAAATATAATTAAGGAATAATTATTTTGCTTATTAAAGAATTAATTGAGTATATTTTTAAAATGATTGAATCCTGGCAAATAAATTTTTTAAAAAATCATACAATTATTTAATTAATTGTAATTATAATAATAATAATTACTCTAATTATTGAATTAAAGAATTAATTGCAATAAAGAAAATAATAATCCATACTTCAAAGTGCACTATTAACTATAATTATTATTCTAATTAAGTTAATAATTATACATATTACTATACATATATTACTATATACACAGGCACACACACACACCACACACACCACACACACACACACACACACAAAGAAATTAATCTAATTACAATCATAATTAAGAAATTAAGAAATTAACAAATTAATTGTAATAAAGCTAATTATGGTTCAGATTTCATATTAGTACACAAATAGTTATAATTATTATTCTAATTAAACTAATAATGATACATATTACTATATAGATATTACTATTTTCTAAATTAAGAAATTAATTGAATAGATTTAAATATAATTAATGAATTATTGCTAATTAAGGAATTAATTGAATAGATTTTAATATAAACGAATCTTGTATGGCAAATAAATTTAAAAAAAATCCATACAATTAATTAATTTTAATTACAATTATTATTGTTATTATTATTCTAATTAAGGAATTAAGAAATTAATTGTATAAATTAAATGTAATTAAGGAATTATTATTTTTCTAATTATGGAATTGATTGAATAGATAGGATTGGCTAATAATTATTTTGTCAATTAAATTAATAATTAGACAAATTAACATACAAATATTATACATGGTAATTAATTCAATAATTACAAAAATTACTATAAATATATTATTCATTAAACCAATTTTTCACCTTTTATTTGCTTGATTTTTATATTTTTCCTAATATACTTTTTATCTATTCAATTTCAATAATACTATATAAATCATGCATTTAAAGAATTATATAGCCTTATCAATTCCACATCTTCCGATTTATCTCACTATTGATGCCACATAATAAAAAAAAAACATACATATTAGTATTTGAAATTAGTATACTATAATATTAAGAAATGAAGAATTAATTAAATTAATCTAATAATAACCCAGACCTGATTAGTGTGTATACATAAAATATTACTACACAATTTTACACCTTTTATTAAGGTTTTTATATATGGTAATTAAGTCAATAATTAGATAAATTACTATATAGATATTACTAATTAAGTCATTTTCTCACATTTTATTAAGTTGCTTTATACTTTTGTATGATATATATATATATTAAAGAATTAAGGAATAATAATGAATTAATTGTAATTAAACTCTTAATGTTTCATACTACAAATTAGTATACACATAATATTATTAAACCATTTTCTTTCCATTGATTAGCCTGTTTTTATAGTTTTTGTTTTATAGTTTTTATGTAATCAATTTCAAAACCATTATATAATTCATGCATTTCAGAATTATATAACCTTACCAATTTCACATCTTCCAACTATATCGTATTGTTTTAGCAACAAAATAAAAAAATATGCACATAATGGCCCCAACTTTCGTTTTACTCAATAAAATAAATGTCTACAGTACTGCGTGGTAATAAGGGCACGGTTGATTCGACTATACGAATAAATAATAATATCCTAATAATTATTATGGTAATTAAGGAATTAATAGCACAAATATTAATATAATTAACTAATAATTATTATAGTAATTAAATAATAATTACAAATATATTAGTATAATTAAAATTAAATATGGGTCATTGGATTTTTTAATATAATTAATTTTAATACATACTAATATAATATGGCTTTATTCATTGTCTAAACTACTACACATCATTTCATATAAATCTACATACTTTCTGTATTACTATAGCTATTATATAAAAATAAATACTACATGCTAATCAGCTTAATTAGCACCAATCACCTTATTTACTACATATTAATTAAATTTGGTATATACAATTCTACCAAATTTACCACATTTAATTTTTTTTGAATGTAATTGAAATAATATATTTAATTTAATATTTTAATATTATATATATTTTTAATTTTTTATTTGTTTTGAATTTCAATTAAAAAATTAAAATTGAAATAATTTCATTTTAATCAAATTTAGATATATATTATATAATTTGCCTATATACATATTAATAAATATTATTTGCATATACGACATATTATACAATCATTAAGGAGATGCATCCAATTAGAATTTAAATTTACTAATACAAAAATTAAAACTTGCATCTTTTTTTTTTAAATATAATTTTCTTAGTTAGTATTCATATTCTTAGAATTATAATATATATGAAATACACTTAGGCATAAATGAAATTAATTATGTAAATTTTTTTTTCTATAAATTTATCTAAATGTGTACATGATTTATTAGAGACTATATTAATTATACAAAATTTAAATCTNAACGAACTCGAATAAGCTCTAAATAAGTCATCAATGGCTTATTTGCACCTTTTTTCCTTTTATTTTAAAAGCTTTTGTCAATTTTTTTCCTTCTTCCTTCCTCTTTCTCTTTCCTACTAGGACGGATAAAAATTAAGCAAAAACTACAACCAGTGAGCTTGCTCTTATATTCCTTGGGTGCTCATGATCTCACCCAATTATATAATAATAACTAAAGAATCCAATCAAATCAAATGCTCCGTAATATTATATCAGAAGAGAAAATTTAGGAGGGGTGTGCAATATTATTTTATTTTCTATACGAAGAATAATGCATAACAATTTGTTATACATCTTTAGTCTATTCATAATAATTACATAAAAAATCATTAACCATCAACGATGAATTAGTCATATCCTCCTCCTTCCCCCATTATTAGTTATATCCTCCCATACGTATGCAATAACAATTTTAAAAAGTTTCTCATGAATGCGTTACGACATAGACTCAATGGATTTATACTAATGAATCGAAATATATATGCAAAAATAAAATAAATTAAAAATTAAAAATTAAAAACAAAAAAAAAAAAAGAAACAAAAACAAATTAAATGTAAACTAAATACTCTTATTACAAATTACAATAATCTCTCACACATCTTTCAATCAATAAATAAGTCATTACTGACAACAAACAAAATACACAATTCCCTTTTTAACATTAGAAACATAATTAAAAATAAATAAATAAAAATATGTGTAACTTTGTTATAGTTAGATCATTGTAACGTTGTTATACTGGTCTTTGTATTTTTAGCTTTCTATAAAATGTTTGAATTCCAATTATAATAATCTCGATCTCGTGCATTCCAAAATACTCATATTATTATGAAAATTCACCAAAATTCATCATAAAAAGTGAGTATATTTTGAACATTTTAGACTAAAAGTATAATAGTTTGAAAATTTTGAGTATGAGAAGTGAAGAATATATATTAATAATCAAAGCAAAGTTGATTACAATATACAAAATGCCATTATAACTAAGGAATAAACGCAATATTGGAAAAGGCTTGGTGGCTCGTTTCACAGTGAGGAAAACACTAAACGCCGTCTGTGGGGATCGAACCCACGACCACGTGGTTAAAAGCCACGCGCTCTACCACTGAGCTAAGACGGCTATTTGTTAAAGATTAACAAGTAACAGTAATTGACATATTTTGGACTATAAAATTTGCAAAAATTCGTCCCCGACTAGGAAAATGAAAAATAAAGAAATGAACTAATTTTCCATTTATTTCATTTATCTATTTTTTATTTTTCCAAATTCAATTTTTAGATAAAATGAAATTCACTAATGTGTAAAAAGTAACAAAAGCTAAGAACATCCATATCAATGAATTATTTGGGGTTTTAGAATAGTGCATGGTGAGTTGGAGGTGAGAGAAGGCAAGAGAGAGAAAGAGTGGGTTCATCTGCAAGGAAGGGTGATTGGAATAGTAATGGGACGCACGGAATCCAAAGGCCAGCCGATGTAAGCTCGCGTGACAACCATTACTGTGCACTGCACGCGCCCGCTGGGCGTGTCAGACGCGTCTGACATTAATTTAATTGTGGCTGTCAAAAAATACTTTAATTTTCTAGTGTTTGACTTAATGTTGGATAACTTTTTCCTTTTTTTTTGGAAGTTAAGAATTGCATTTTTCCATTTCGTTTATTTTCTTGAAAATGAACATATTATTTGTTACAATAATAATTGTTGGTTTTATGACTTTTGCATAGTCAACGGTGAGAGAATATAGATATTTTGCATTTATGATTGCTTATGAATAGTGGAAATTTCTCCCCCTTTCCCCATGTATATGGGGTCTATTTATACATATTTTGGGCCTAAAGCTTTACAAAGAATGAGAAGCTCCTAGATTGCCTCATATTAATAGTCATTGTTACATTGCGAATAATAAGCCTTAATCTTACTACATGAGTCAAATCTTTATTACATTATGAATACTAAGTCCAATCCTTATTAAACTCCTAAGTTACTCCGTATTGGACATCTTTCTTGGATTTTCTTGATCCAATTACTTTCTTGGGCCGGTCCAAGTGGCCCAGGCTCAGTATACCATCCATTATCCATCCATAATAATAATAATATGTGGTGATGATGGTGGCATGGCGGTGGCGGTGATGGTGTGGTAGTAGTGGTGGTGGTGGTGTGGTAGAGGTGATATTGGTGGATGTGGTAGTGGTGGTGGTGGTTGAGGTGGTGCTGTGGTGGTGTGGTATAGTGGTAGTGGTGTTGGTGTTGATGGTGGTGGTGGTCGTGTGGTAGTGGTGATAGTTGTGTGGTGGTGGTGATCCTGCGGTCGTGTTGTGATGTGGTGGTGGTGATTGTCGTGGTTTGGAGGTGGTAATAATAATAATCTGTCTGGAAACGAACTTAAAAAGGAAGAGAGGGAAGAGATATGGAAAATAAAGAATCTGTAAAATTGAGGCCATTTTCTACCAAATTGAATTGAGCCTTTTTTCGTTGACCAGAATGAATATTTTTCTTTGACTTCATTTTCCTTGAGTACCCCGCAAATTATATCGTGGACCGCGAATTAAAACGACGTCGTTTTGATTAATGAAAACGTCCGGATGAAACGGCCTCCGTTCTGCGCCATTCACTTTCAGTTCATATACATTGCAGTTACATTTCAACACAACTACACTTACATTTCGATATAACTACAGTTTCATTCGATAATATAAAAACACAAATGTGAAACTGTTATTCAGTATCAGTTCATATACACTGCAGTTACATTTCAACACAACTACAGTTACATTTCGATATAACTACAGTTTCATTCGATAATATAAAACACAAATGTAAAACAATATCTTTTGAGATGAACTGTAGTATCAGTTACGGAGCTCCGTCTCTCACTTACTGAAACGATGTCGTTTTGTGACCACGGTCCACAATGCATGGTTGAAAAGTTACTTTTAATTTTGGTACTACAAATTATGGCAACACACACTACCTAATAAGAACATGGAAAAATATGCAACAAAAACAAGAATACATTTCTCTTTTATTCATTCATCAATCTCTTCATACAAAACAAGAAGCAAAGCAAAAGATATACGAATACCAAACATGAGTAGTATAATCATAATACAATTTTCTTAAACATGAACCAATTCAAAACATAGGAGCTAATTTAAGACATACATGTATAGAACAATCCATGATATCATTCATGCATATGAGGAGATGATGAATACTAGATCATGGCTAATTGTTGAATGTTGATGGGATAAGCAAAGACTTTGGATGTTGAACTAAAAGCTTTNGAGACTGGTGTAATGCAATCATTTCAGATCGAGGTAATTAAACCTTACCATATCTTCTCGCATTGGCAACAAGATCTTTGGAGCTTGCAAATGAATCCAAGTAAACAAACTTGGATCCAGGCAGCTGCCCCTTGTTGAACTGATCCACAAGCCTCTTGAGCCCAGTGTTGAAAATGGTTATGGCATTGTTGATTTCTTCATTGCATTTGCTGTCATTGCCATTATACCTCGCTAGCTCATATGGTATGCATCCGATTTGCCCAACCGATGTCACAACTATCTTTCGAGCTCCCAATCCGTGCAAGTTCTACACCACTCATACCAAATTAAATCATTTCTTTAATTTTTGCATTAAATATGTTACAAAAAGAAAAAAAACATATGTTGTTATGAAATTAACTTAATTAAAAGTGATGTAAACCATAATTGAAGTGTACAAATTTTAGAGAAAAGTCATAAATTTACCAATTGAGCAATAAATGGCACCACGCAACTGAGTGAGTGGTCGGTAATAGCAACCGACCAATTAAGTTTTTTCTGACTATGGGTGGTTGGTAATAGTAGCAACAAAGGAATTTTAAAAACTTTCGAAGTGATCAAAAAACTATTTCCAACTGAAAACCCTAAAATTTCAACCATTTCCAATGTTTGAAATTCTCGAGTTTTTTTATCAGTATCTTACCCGAAAACTAAAATTGACCAATTGAGCAATAAATGGCAACATCACACAATTGGAGAGACAACATGCATTCAAAATTGTGAGGATGAATTTGCACACACAAAAAATTCTATGAGAGTGCATAATTGAAATAATTGAGAAGGAAGGATTGTAGTGCAAACCGTTAATTGTTGCAAATAGTCCTTGAGAAGGGCAGCAGCATAGGCCTGAGGGGTGAAATCGGAATGAGTTGAATAAAAGTCAGGCATGAAGTAGTTGTTGAGGTAGTCATTGCTTCCCATTCCCACATAGAATATGCACTTGCTTAAGTAGGCATTCAATGTATAGTTATCTCCTCTAAAAAACCTCCTCAACACCTCCACTGTCCTTGCAAAATTCTCTACTTGTTGGTTCATTGCCATATGATCACCCTACAATAATTTTACAACATTCAAACTATATATTAAGCGGTCCTCGATTATAATTTGTACACTCACTCATCACACTACACCAATCTAAATAATTTATATACCCTCGATTTTTGTCTCACTTTGGCCCTGTTTGACAAATGACAGATGCACTAATTTTTGGTGGTTTTGTAAATTTGATTGTTATGTACCAAGTTAAATGAAATTAACATCTTAAATTGAATAGAATAGTGTACCAGGTTGTTTCCGGTTTCATCTCGGATGCCTGCGGCTCCTGAAGCGTAATTAACACCTCGGAGTAATTCCCGACCTCGTACTCTTCCAAAAGGTGGAATGTAGCTATCAAACCCTAGAAGTTGAGCTGCACTCCATTGCAAACATTTATGTAAAACAAAACAAGTCTCCGTAAGAACTAACAATGCGTTTGGTGTGAATAAGGAAATTGTGAGAGAAATGAACTGTAATTTCATAGGAAAAAAAAGGTGGAATAAAGTAAGAATTCAAATTTCATTATTTGGTAAGCAAGAATAAAATTGCTGAGAATTGAAAGGGGGGAGATGGTAATAAAGACTAAAATACCCTTAGTAATAACAACAACAACAACAACAACAACAACAAAATAATAATAATAATAATGGCAAAGTTCTCATTTGTTGTAGAATTCCAATTTCGTGAGCTGTGGAATTGCAATTCCGATGGGGGACTAGGAATTGCAATTCCATGATTGGAGGGAATTGCAATTCCCTCCAACCAAACAATCTAATTGTGAATTATATTCCATGGAATTTGGTGAGAATGGAATTACAATTTATCCTAACAAATGCTCCATATATATATAAGTGGCACATTTTCATACTAAAAACAATACATTTTCAATTTAAAGACCAATAGTCTTAGAAAAAAAAAAAGAAAAAAAAAAAGTAGTTGGACCACCAAAACTGTTGTTGCCATTAAGTCAAACTAAAAATTAAATTACTCAAATTATAACTTTTACTAAAGTTATAAATATCGTTAAATATAACCAAAGTGACTCTAGAATACCTAGAATGTCGACGAAAGTACGCCCGTTGGTGAACCGGCCAGTCGTGCCGGACGGGAAATCGACACCGTAGGGCATGTAGTTTGCCCTGGCAAGAGTGAGGATGCCATTGTTGTTACCATTGTCAACCAGTGAGTCCCCAAAGATGAAGAAGCATGGCACTTGTGATGGGTCTCGTTGTTGAGACCAAGCCTGTACTGTACACCACAACAAGAAAAAGAAATGCACCCACAAACAACACCACTTCCCCATAACCTATATATAAACTAAAGTAATTTAATAAACAACAAACAGAGAATATTGCACAAATTCTTTGGGAATTGTACTCTGATTTATACTGAAAATTTCAGCTGGCAATTTGGCAATTTGGTATAAACAGTTAGCTA
>CM008337.1:17020685-17031240 GCA_002525835.2 Ipomoea batatas | reverse complement strand
GGTGTTGTGCAGATGGGATTTGGTGATGATGAAATTGTTACATTGGATCTTATCAGAACCATTACAGCCAAGAATAGGAATGAACAGACTATGATCATGAGCTTGAGATTAGTAATGGAGTTTTGAGTTTTGGGTCTACTCATTTTGCCTTTGGGGATGGAGAATAGAATAAGGAGGAAGAGGAAATGACTTGGGTTTAGGGTAGCTTCTCAATTTATAGAAAGGTCAAACCAATAATCTAACCCATTTTGGTCCACCTAAACTATTTCCCAACCAACAATAATGTTGCTATAAAAATATAAATTTAGGGTTTAATTTTACCCATGTCTTAATTTTATACCAATTATACCCACGCAATTAATATGGAATATCTCGTCGTTACGTTATCAACTTAATTTGGATTGGTGAACCAGTTGAGTGGTATCTAAAGGCCTAATACAATTTGTTGTACATTATATCTATATAAAATATAAAGGTACAAAGATAAAAATTGTTCGCCTTTTATGTGCCGATAAAACTCTTTTTGTTCATTAGTTACCATGAATTTGTCATATCACCATATTAAATGATACGGTAGAAATTAAACGACACGGTAGAAATTTTCTATTAAAAAATCTTTATCTTATAACCACGTATATGATATCATAATAAATAGATGGTGTTAATGAATATAAAAAACGATTTATAGCAAAATAAAAGTTTCACATAATAAATGATGACCATATATGGAGGAAATAGTAATGATTATTAAGGGGCCTGGCTGACTTAAATAATATAATTTTCACTTTATTGGGAATTTGATATTCTATATTAGGATCGCTCTTTTTATTATTTTTCCTTTCAAAATTGAAGTAATTCATGAGTCATGATGGTTGACTTTCCAAGACAAATTATTTTGTTTGGTGAAATTCCCAGTGATGGAACTACTGTTGGTTGTCACAAATATTTAAAAATAATAATAATAATGCCAGTATATACTTCATGATTTATTATTAAATGTCCAAAAGGAGTAGCTTAATAGATTAGGAATAATTCTTATACTAGAAGGTCACAAGTGCAATTATATTTTCGCAATACGTTTTCAGTCGAGTCCATCGCACAAGATCTTATTATTAGTGCGGTATACCTCTCATAGTCTCATGTGTGGTTTGTGAGCTATTATAAAGGAACAGAATTTACTCAGTACACACCATCAAATAGTGATTGTGGGTTTCCCTTGTCATCCAACAAAAAATTATTTTAATTTAGTTTCTAAATATATAAAAAATTTATACTAATACTAAATTTAATATTATAAAAAGTTAAATTATAAACAATTTCAGTTAAACCTAAACACACAAAATGAGATGAATGGATAATAATGTTGTAACTTACGGGCTCGATTTACCTTTTAATGCCCTTAGGGACAGATTCATGAGGTCTAGGATATAGTCCGTTAAAGACGAGAAAACTGGATTATAAAGACTTTTCTAAAAAGAATAATACGGAGATAATAATAAGAAGAAGAAGATTACAAGAACTAACACCGTACCAGACTGGCATAGGGTAGACAAAAGGGCAAAATAGTAATTATACAAGTGCAATTTTAGGTGCCACTGAGATATTTGTTGTTTAATATAATGGAACATTGACTTTGAGAATTCCATCTCCTGCTGTTAGGGTGTTAGGTGATACCTATAATTTGATTACTTCTTTATTATACCCGCCATTTGGTTCACAAAATCGTGAATTACCCTAGGTAACAAGATTCCTCCAAGAAGGTAATGTATGAATGTACTAGTTTTCCACGCGCATTGCACGAATGGGATAGTGTCAAATGTTTATTTTTAAATAAGTACTTCAAAGTATATCAATGCAAGATTATATAGGAGATGTTCATGCATAAGTGATTAAAAGTTGAGTTAATTTATTTAAATTGGTAATTCAAAGTATATGAATACAAGATAATATAGGAGGGATTGATTATAATTGTGATTAAAATAAAGAAAAATGGTCAAATAGGCAACTAAACTTTACACCAAAAGTCAATTAGTCACCTAAACTTTGAAAAAGTACAATTAAACCCTTTAACATGTCAAATTGAGTTAATGAAGCCCAAGAACCGGTAAATGACCTATTATTATAGGTCATTTCATTTCCAGCGACCGGTGACGGTCGATCCGTGGCCAATCGCCATCTCCGGCAAAAGGCGACCAGAAGCCCTCCACGCCCTCTTGCATTATGAGACGAAGAGGGACGATTAGTAGGGCAGTTCACAGTGGTATGGTTAGGAGCAGGAGGACGGCGATTTTGAGGAGGGTTAGGAGCGAAAGAAGACTTACCTTTGGAACTTCCACTTAGTTCCCCAGTTTGTTTACCCTTAGCCGAAGTTCTGGTGTTCCGTTTCCTCGCCTTCGGCATCATCAGTTAGCGCCCAAAACTGGTTATTATCAGTCTTCGGAGCGATGGTAGCATTTTTTGTTTGATGGTTGTTTTTTTTCGGATCATTCTTTCTTGATTTTCTGGTCACAAGCATTCATGTGTGATATCGAGGTTTAACATTGTTAGTTTCCGAGATGGTTAAAGGAGAATCAACCTAATTAGCCCCTTCCTTCTCAGTTGTCGGCGACACATTTAATTCCATCTGAGAGGAGTCTGGCGTTTCCGATTTTCCTTGAGAACAATCTTGTTCCCTATGTCCAACCATCCCACACCCAAAACACACAACATGTAGACCCTCGTACTCAATGGTCTGCACTTGGTTTCAATCTTACCCACACTTCCGAAACTAAGGGTTTCTCGAGGTCAACTTCGACAGCAGCTCTAGCGAACGCCCTCTTTCTCTTATTATTGTCGTACAATCTAGTTTTAAAAGTTTCCAACGTTTTCAAGGATAAGATTGACGATATCATCCCGGAAGTACTCCACCGATAAATTTGGTAATCTTACCCAAACATCCATCTTTGAGATCTTCGCCGTTTTTGGTTTAAACTTTGGTTCCCACCTTTGTGTAACCAGATAATTAGCAAAAGGTAATGATGTGTCTTTAAATTACAAACTTTGACTCCAGCCTCATCTTTCCATAGAAGAATTCGATCTTATATGGTCTTATCTCTTTACTTTATGACCTTCCATCTTATTGTCTCTTATATGTACATGCAATTAAGATATTATATGCATCCATTTTATTTTCATGTACATAATTTGTTTACGAGAAAGTACATAATATGCAATAATAATTATATCGTGCACTATGGTGCATGTAGCAACATACACACAACACATCCCCAATTTTCTCCTTATACCTTTTTTTCAACTTAAATTTATTTTCTTTTTTTGTGTACAAATAAAACAATGTATACAAAATATACAATTAAAAGTTCTAATTGAGATCTTTTAAATGACATTCATATTGATATATTTTCTAATTTTTTTAAAAATAATAAATCTATAGATACTTAAAGACATTACTCTAGTGTAATGTTTATGTACATTCAGATTTGTTTTTATGAACATATAGAAGGAATATTATGAACATACTATAGAATGAATAGAAGTGCATATGATGTACATTTAGTTTAGTGTTTAATTACATTAATTTAGGTTTATGGATATATATATATATATATATATATATATATATATATATATATATAAAACAAATATTATGAAAATAGTACATGATGAATGTTATTAAACATGATTCATCTATAGTATAATGTTTATGTGCAATAAATTTTATTTTTATGAACATATAAAAAGAACATTATGAATATACTAATATAACTAGGGATGAGTTAGATACATGTTGCAACATGCACCATGGTCCACAATATAGCTATTGATATTTATGAATCAATCTTGCTGACTAGGCCATTTAATTAGAGCATCCGCATTAATGTTGAATTTTTTGTGATTTTTTAGGTGACATTTTGGAGAGTGAAGATCGAGGAAAAAAAATCCAAAAAATAATTGACAAAATCTCAATTCTTGCAGGAGTTAAATTTGCCAAAAAAAATTTCCTCCCCCATCAGTTCTTTTCACACCATACCAATTTTTTCCATTTGGAGCAAAATTTCAAGTTAATCAACATTTGTGCTTTAAAATAACTGTGTATTTAATTAACTCAATTAATTTAACTGCAAAAATCATTCAACGAGACCGTCTTCAATCAGGTCCAACACAAGACATGACTAATCCATTTGACCCAATAAATTTTAAATTCCTACTGTTTCTAAAATAGAAATAAAAATAGAACCAATTATCATCATAATTATTGAGATATCCAAGTCTTGAAAAGGCTGACCATAGATGTAGAGGAAAAGGAGCTTGATTCACCTGATTATGCTGTCAAAAGTTGCAATCACGATTCACGAGGAGATTGAGAACACCCATTTTCCATTAGCCCCAAAAAAATGTATTAAGAAAACAAAAGATAAAAGAATTATTAAAAAGTCGTTGTCATTCCCTTTTTTAAAAATTCTTATTCCATGTTTGAGCCAAACGCCTCCAATACCCTTTGCCACATAATACATTTTGTTAAAAGCTCATGTAGTACCAGAGGGTATTAAAACTATAATTGCAGAACCAAAATCTAAATAGCACCATGTTAACAGACAGTTACAAAGTTACACAAATACGGAGTACTAACAAACGAAAATTTTCACAACCAAATCTTGGTCATGTTTGGGATTAAGCAGTATATGAAATACGGAGTATTACATTCGTTATTGAATTGAAATAATCAAAAACCGGAAGAAAAAATGAATTTAGTTCAGTGATCAAACGCCAAGCGATCCAATAAAAATAAATAGAGCATATAGAAACTAATTAGGTCAGGTGTTTCATCAAATTCGTTTTTCTATTACTATGTATAATAATGTCGGTCTCCAGCCAATGAAAATAGAACAATTCCAGTGAAACAACGGAGAGGAACAAAAAAAAAAAATAGAAGTGAAACATTGCCAGTACCCCAAAATCCAGCAACAGAGGACACGGTGGCAAAACAGAACATCAATGGCAATATATATCTACAAAAGGGTGTATACCGCTCCATCAATGTTATACTTGAGCATGCAAACAGCTCGACATAAGTAATAAACCAACCACCGAATCAAGAATACATGAATCATAACCCTCAAAATTTAGCACTATCTAAAATCTGTAACCTGATCCAGACTGCGGTGGCGCTGGAGGCAATCGGTTAGGTGTACGGCGGCCACCAGGATTAGCTCCTGAGTTGATATCACCATTTTGTGTAGGCTCACCATGGCGGCGGCTTGGGCCATTCGATCCAGATCTGGAGAAAGAAGTGGAGCCATTGGCAGCAGCATCAAATGCAGATCTCCAGTCGCTACCAGGTGAAGGTGGTTCGGAAGATCTCGGACTTTCTGCAGCCAATTAAAAACCAAGTAAGATGGATTTTCTTCACTTTGCTACACAGTAATGTGATGTCAAAAAATACATTTCTTCAATGTTTGTGTAAGTATCCGGTATTCCTAGTTTTGTAATTATAGAAACATCTAGGTGTGTGTTTGGTTCCAACATTGGAATTGGAATCGGAATGGGAATCAAATACTTGGTAATTGGAATTGGTTTTGGTGAAAATATTTTTGCATGTTGGGTAGTAGGCTGGAATGGAACAATTACCAATATTGTTATTTGGTTATGCATGACCCTATAATCAGAATAAAGCTTTTAAAAACACAACAAAAATCAAGACAATCGATCCTTATGATGAAGTGAGTAGGCAATGGCTATGTTTGGCAAACCTAGCTGAAAAGATAGCTAAAAGCTGAAAAGTAGCTGAAAACTGAAAAGCTATAAGCTCTAAGCTGAAATCTGAAGAGCTGTTATGTTCAAAAGTGTTTGGTAAAATTAGCTTTTTGATAAGCTGATAAATGTAAAAAGACTAAAAAGGACATCTTCATACAATTTAAATAATTTTAAATTTAAATAGGTTTGTTTATATATTAAAATATAAAATAATGAAATCAATATATTTAAATAAAATATAAATTAAGAACATATATTTGATAATATATAAATTTAAAAAAAAAATATTTATAATTCATAAGATTAGTTCATACAAAAATTAATGTTCAAACATAAATATCAAACTGAAATTACAACCAAACATAATGAAAAGGGGTTTTAATTGAGAGGGGTAAAGGATGTCATTTTTTTAAAATAATGAGGATAAAGATGGAAAAAAGTTAAAAAGCTACTAGCTTATTTTGAAAAGCTACCCCAAGTAGCGTTTCAAAATAAGCTCTTATTTTAAGCTACTAGCTTATTTTGAGAACATTACCAAACAGAGCTTATAGCTTATTAGTAGCTTAAAATAAGCTATAAGCTCCTAAATAAGCTCTGCCAAACAGAGTCAATGCAGTGAGGAAATCGATGAAGTGAAGAGACGACGTATTAAGGAAGAATCAAAATGAGGGATCAGGTTGAATTAATAGAATGATACCTGCTTTAAATTAGGTAATGCTTTTTTAATTATATGGGTAATCAAATCTTATACTTGTGTTCTAAAAAGTTGTCAATCAAACAATGTTTATAACTTTCATTCCCATTCCTTGTGTCTAACCCTAAATAAGTATTTTCCTATTAAGTCAGTAAAGACACCAACTGAAGTTCCCTTTAATGCCAAAGAGGAGAAACCATCACAATAAAAAGACAAATGGAATGTCGAACATGCATACAAAATTCAAAATTGTGTACTTAGTGTATAAAATTTATTACCTTCCTCGCTGCCATTTGAGTAGCTGGCAGCAGCAGCTGCTCTATTATCATGAATACTAAGTTGCCTAGTAAGTTTTGAAAGAACTGAGGACTGTTTCTGAAAGCGCTCCCTCCGACGCTTTACATTCTGGTCCTCCTGGAGCAGCTCTTCAATCCTTGTCGAACTTTGGGCACTACCAACCAATAATGGAAACAAATATAAAATAACAAATTTACAAGGAAAAAATAAATTCCAGACTGGAAAAAAGAGTTATTAGTTAGGATAAAATTACAAAGCCACACTACATATGATTTGTGACTTCCACAGCTTTCCAGAATAATAACATGCAGAGATATAAAATGGGAAAATATGGAATTTGTCAATCCACAATGGAAAATAAAATACCGCCTACCTGATAGAACTATACAACTTAGTAAGCATGTCTTCTTTGGCCTTCTCTACTTGGCAAAGAACAACTGCCTGTAATATAAATATAAATAGTTCAGGGGTGAGATAGCGTTGCAAGACAAAAAAGCACACTGCCAGATAGTGGATCTTAAAGGTAAATACTGACTTTAGGAACATTGGCAGCAAGGCTGTTCATAACAGCTTCAACATAGCCACGCACTTCCTGAGCCATCCATCTAAGTTCTTCCTCAGGATCTGCTGGTCTTCGAGTCATTGTTTCCTAAAATGAACATTTTGCACATAGGTTCATAAGGTGCGTTAATTGAAAATAGAGAATTAGAAAAATCAAAGCAACAATAACCAAACAATAATGTAGATGGAGAACAAGCACTATATTGGGAGAATAATAGAGTTTAGAAATAGAATTTTAAGACATCAAAAATAAGGGGAACAAATAAAGCAATTTAACAAAGGGGGTTTTCAAACCAAAAGAAAGATATTAGATATAATAAATGAAATGAAAAAAGTAAAAAATACATTTTAAAAGGTGAGAACATCATATCTTTACTCACAAGAGAGCTATCAGAAAGGCTTTGTCGCATGGTAGGCGCAGATTCTCCCCTCACTTCACCTCCTTTAGAATTTATGACACTTCTCAATTTATTTAACCATTCAGACTTATCAGCCATACTCTCAGCCTTTAAGATAACAGCACTGTGAGCTGCAAATCAGTAAGGTTGGTTGAATGAGGATATGTGTGATTCCAACAAAACAAACTAACAAAACCACAAGAAAACAGCAATGCAATCCAGGGAATATTCAATACCTTTAAGAACAGTTTTATATGGAACTCGGCTTGTTAGCTTGAATACAAGACTGGGTGTTTTGCCTGCTTCAGGTCCGTTTGCCTTCTTATCCTTGGAACTTTTTGCTGGAGCTTCTTCTTCATCAGAAACTTCTTCAAGATTACATTCCTGGAAATGTATGAGTGCAAATTCAATTCATTTTGGGATCGTCAATGCTCCAGACAAATGATCAAACTGTGCTTCTTGTTATTTTTGACACTAAACCATCCAGATCCAAAGTCAAGAATATAACACGCACATTGAGCACAATTAACATCAAAATGTGTATTTAATTAAATTGCAAAAATATATTAGGACACCAGAAGGCAGAGCAATTTCAACAGCAGCCATATTACTCAAAAAAACTTATGCTTTCCACAAGATTACTTAAAAAGCAAATGAAAGTTACAGCCAATTTAGAAATTAGTGGCAAAAGTTACCTCTAGAGTAATGACTCCACGAAAATGCCGCTCTTCTTGTTTCTCTGTGTAACCAAGCTGTAGAACAAAATTCAATATCAAGGCTTTTCATTGCAAAACAAATTTGCTTGATAGAAAATAAATATGAGATATAACAAACTAAAAAGGAATGCATGTCCTACTACTAGTGCATAGTAATTTGCACCTAACATCAACATGAAACACAGGCACTATATCTTTATCCAAACTTCTAAAAAGTTAAAATCATGAGCAAAAATTAGTGCTTTACGAAAAGCTCATGATGAAGATACAGAAAAACCACATGCATCATCTTATACTGAGCTAAATAATCAAAAATGGGAAAGTGGGAAAATCAAATTCTCTCATGCCATATAAATCAGCTATGTCTAGGCATCCATCACCAATTACTTACCTTTCCAGTTTTTCCATTCAAAACAAACCATCGACGACTCCATTTATTATTTTTGGCACTTTTCTTCAATAAGAATCCTGCCAATTAAAAATAAATAAATAAACAAACTACTATGTAATAATAATAATAACTAATTTATTAAATAAAAAATGATACTAAAGTAGGGATAATTGATAACTGCAATCAAGTACTACCAACATTTCCATAAACCAACAATATAAAAAGGTTCAACTAGCATTTCAAAATGTGCACGTGATGCAGAGTTTATTGGTTTTAATTAATCTAAATATAAGGTAATGGCACATCATTGAGGAGAATTGAACTGAATTCTTATCATGCAGTGTGTTATTATGTATAAACCTGCTGTAATCTCCCCCTCAGGTCCTGCTGTCTTTAAGGTTGAGCTTTCTTCTGCATCTTTATCCTGCTGTCCAGATTTTTCCTTCATTGATTTTAAGTTCCCACCACTCTGTTGGCCTCCAGTTTGAGGGCTAGTTGCCTGGGCAGAAACTCAGAAAAGTTTATGAACGAATATAGTGAACACATAATCAAACCAAATAAACACATTAACATCATAATCATTTTACAAGACAAGTAGTTGAGGGTAACTAAAATGAAAATGTTATATACCCTATTAAGTATTGATTGCTCTGCTTCAACAGCTTTCTTTGAGGAACGATTTTTCAGTTCTTCTTCACGTCGCTGTCTATCCATTCTGGAAAATCAGAATGCAAGCATCATAAGAGGAATTTTTAACTTGTTGAATATGAATTAACATTTTCCAAAGAATTAACTGCCAGATAAGCCAACAAAATATCATAGAAAACAATGGTCCAAATAAAATGACTTATAAAATAATAGAAAACAGTAATGCACAAAGTGTCCACCAAATAGGTAACGTAAACTGAATGATACAAAAATGACATTTCCGTTCAAGTGCCTATTTTGGATGGACCATTCCTGATGTTGAAAATGGCAGAATTTTCTCCCAGAGCACTAAAATTCAAGCAGACGTCATGTTATAATATTAAAAGCAGTCCACACACTTAAAAGGAAAAACATGTTTAACATTGACATCTCACTTACAGTTAAAATAAAAATAAAATAAAATAAAAAAATCAAATCAAACAATATTTAAAAAAACAAAATACATCCTTCTAAGTTCTAAAAGCCACATTGTGTAACATACAGAATTAATTATCAACTTCACTCAAGATTCGTAATTGGTCCAAACAAACCAAAGAGAGTACATATCATAGTGCACAAAGAACAGGCATCATACCGTCTTTGCACCAGGCGAATGAAGTGTTGCGGAGGAACAAATGCTCGCTCCATGTCAACAAGTGCAACCACCATCTTCTTCGCTTCGTTCTTGAATCCCTCTAGAGCATTAGATGCAATCTCCACAACCTGGGTTTCACACAAAATGTAATATTTCCATGAAAATTTTTTAAATGCAGATAAAATAAATTTATATAATTAAAAAAATACTCAACCTATATCTGCAAGACATGATTACCTCTCGCTTGAATGGCGGATATCTTCCAAGACCAGGTGTTGCATTTGCAGCAGCTGAGACAAGATCAGTAAGTACACGATGCACCTAATCAAAGTTCAAGAAAAACCATCATTAACAATATGCCATATTATATAGCTATCATATAATAGCATCTGTTCAGCAAACAGCAGTGTGATGAGAAGGCAAGCTTCTGAGAGGCATGTCAATAGCTAATGCTACCCATTG
>CM008337.1:16963265-16986767 GCA_002525835.2 Ipomoea batatas | reverse complement strand
TAATCCAACTTTTCAAGAAGAACCAAGTATCCCAGAGTCAAGGAATCATCAATAGCAACAGTTCTTCTCCCAACCACTAATGATGAAAGCAACACTTAAGATTTCAACAACTTAGAGTCTCTTGAGGATTATTTTGAGACAGGACTTGTGACTACTACCTTAGACTTGAAACTCAACATTGGGTAGCAAGAGATATTTTTAGACGGTGCAAGTCAAAAGGGAATGTCATTTATGTGTCACGATCAAGCTCAAGAACCATTTCAATCATTTGCTTTGCCAACTAGCCACCATCCAAAGTTGCATAGATCGCTTCAACAAAGATGTGTTTATTCTATTCCTCTTTATACCTTGTCACCTTGAGGACAATGTGTTTTTTGAAGGGGTGGAGAGTGATACGCATAAAAGGAAAGAAATAATGGGGACTTAATTAATGGAAATAATCAATTTTTAGAAAGTGATTGATTATAGATTAACAGGGAGATATTATGTATATCCTAATGTTGCTTTGGTAATGAGGTTTGGGGTTTGACTGAAATTATTTTTAATTCAATTTTTCATAATATTAAGTTTAGTATTAGTATACAAAATTTATATATATTTAGAAATTACACAAAAAGTACTATTAAACACAAAAATTTAAATTTAAAAATAAGTAAAAATAGTAAAGAAAATAAACAAAGAAGAAATAGTTGGTTTGACTAATAAATAGTGAGTAGGACAGATAAAATGGGACAGAGAGAGTATAACTTTAGTAGGATAATATTATTGGTATTAGTACTTTAGTATAAATAGGTCCGTTGTATATGAAAATTAGGAAGCAGAGAAATATATTGTTATTCTACTCGTTTGGCCTCACACGCTCGAAGTGTGAAATTGGAGTTTGCCGTGATTTGAATACGGTTAGGAGTCAGAAGCCTGCTAGAAAGGTTGCCTATCCGTTACAGTCCTATCTAGGGTCGTAAGAGTAACCCCAACCAAGTTCGTGGCTATACTGTTGACTTGGGTAACCACAAGGTTACAAGGTCAACGTACTCCCAAATGGAGTAGCCGATTTACCTTCTTGTGATCTTTTGTTGACTAGAGTCCAGTACATATCATCGGATAGTAATTGCGGCCTTCCCTCGGTACTAAGAAAACACTTTTCAAATTAAAATTGCACAACATACATAAGTACATAACTGTGTATTACACGGTAAATTCTCATTCAAAATAGATATTGAGTTTCTACTATATATTTTTAAACTGGATTAACTTTGATAGGAACGAAAGATATTGTGACTACTCAAAGATGGAATGATTATACATATTGGTGAGTTGTTTTCACTTCCTTACAAGGTTGTTGGTTTAGTGGATCATCTTGCTTAGTGAAGCAAACGAGACACATGGCATACAACGGACACCACTTTTTGCTCTATGTTGGACACGGTTTAATTTGTGCCCACATTAACCATTTTTGTTTTGGGATTATGGATTATCATTGGTTATTCATAGATATTTTATGCAACAAAAAAAGAAAAAATTCTTTATATTTTGATGATAGTAGATGTGTAATTATAGATAGTGTCAAGCAAACGTATTGTACTGTATGTCTCTCGTTTGATAGCAAAGCAAATAGGATGAATTGAAACCAACATGGTTGGCGTGATGGTTCGACACCTCGTCCCTTAAGCATGAGATTGAGAGTTCAATCCTGATCATGTCAATGGAGCAAACCATTTGGCCAGTTTCCTACCACTTAGTGTGTTGAGCTGGAGGGATAGGATGAATTCAACTCGACCGCACGAGCAATAGTCAAGATGGGACCCCATATATTATATTACTAGTATTTTGTACGCGCGATGCGCGAAAACTAATGCCCAATATTAAAACATTAATAAATAAAAATAATTAAAATTTATAATTCGAATTATATATACACAAATAATATATGTATTTTATACACACATATATGATTTACCATTAATAGAATTTTAATTAAAATATAATCAACCATTAAATTAATTATATAATGATTTTAATAAAATGATAATTAAAGAATAGGAAAAAGATATGATAGATATAGGTGTATGGTAATAATGATGGAGTTAAAATTAACGGTGTTATAACGGTGTAAGGGTAGTTTTGTATAAGAATAATGTAGTAGGGACATTTTTGTCTAATAACATTGAAGTGTACAACATTTAAAGCAAAATGTATACATTTATTAGCATACAAAAAGAGGGACATAAATCAAGGATATAACCTTGATTGAGACTTATTATGTTTTTAGATATTACATTCCGACAAAGAGAGCTCATTTGCCAGCTACTCCATTGGGTTATATTTAATTTTTTTTATGATATTAGTTATAAGCACCCGTTATGCGCAATAAAAATGTTCAATATACAAAAAGTGAGTAAAATCATATCTAATCTAAAAACATAATAAGTCTCAATCAAAGTTATATCCTTAATTTATATTCATGTTTTTAGTGCTAACCATTTTGTACATTGTGTTTTTAGAGTTGTACTATATAAATTTTTTAGACAAAAATACTCTTACCGTTATAACTTATGTTATCTTTTCCATTAACTTTACTATGCGCATACATCCACCATATATTTTCTTATATTCTTTAATGATAATAATATTTGTAGACATTATAAATTGGATTAATATAATAATTTTTTTTTTCATTTAGATTTTAATTAGTAAGAATTTGTTAATTATTTTTTAAAATATAAATATTACGCATATGTTTTTGCACATAAAAAAGACTAGTAATCAAAATAAATGTTCTACTTCAAGAGACTTCAAGAGGTGGCATAAAAAACTGATAGATGTTCTACTTCTATCTCATGATTCTTGGCTTGGGAATGTTCTTGACTGAGAAGGTTCATGGGGTAGTGAAAGAAGAAGAGTTGGATGTATAATTCGTGAGCGCGATTGAGGCTTGCTAGAAGCATTCAGACTTCTTTTGTCGAAAATACATGCTCAACAGTTTGAATGATATGATATACAATTTATACAACAAATATGTCACAACTTAAGCGTTATGAGAAGGCCTGGATCACAAGTACATAAGTGAGGATGCCAACATAAAGAAATTTGTAGCCAGTCGATTCCTTGACTTTAAAATTGTGTATTTCAAAATCGTTCTAAGTCAAGTTGAAGAAATATAATTAACCCTCAACGAGATCCATGACGAAGACATGGTGATAAGTGAAGCCTTCTAAGTAGCGTCTATAATCCATTTGTTGCCTCCAGGTTAGATGGACTTCAAAAGCTATCTTAAGCATAGGCAAAGGAGATGAACTTGAAGCATTTGATCCTTCAGCTCAAAATTGAGGAGAACAATAGGAAAAATGATGGGAAGGGTCCTGTCACAAGTGGCGCTAGAACACCATTAGATACACACACACACACACATATATCCAAAAATCATGGAGAGTATATTTCTCAAGTAGAATAGTTTAATGCATATATCTAATGAGTTGTACTAAGACAAATATTGCATTTGCAATTATAAACACAGTAGACATACGAGTAACCCTAGTGATATGCATTGGAAGAAAATAGTGAGAGTTATGAGATACTTAACGTATACTCGTGACCTTGAACTGCACTATACGAGATATCATGTTGTACTGGAAGGGTATAGCGACACTAAGTGGATACATAATATTAAGGACTCCGATCCAAGTCCATGAGTGGCTACGTGTACACATTTGCTGGTGCAACCATATCGTGGAAATCCTCGAAACAAACTGTTATATCTATTAATCTAGATCCACGATGGAATCTGAGCTAATAGCTTTAGGCAAATGTTGCAAAGAGATTGATGTCTACACTGTTATAGTTCTTAGCGGATATTCCTAATTGGAAAAAACCTATACCTCTAACTTGAGTGCACTGCGATAGTTAAGCCGCAATTGAAACGGTACAGGGTAATATGGATAATGGGAAGTCTAGACAATTTTAAATGCCGCTATTGCTAATGACTTCCAAATCTCTTATAAAAACATTTGGTTGGGTAGAATGAAATTTGCAGCTTCCGAAAATTCTGGTTTTCTCTCTACTCTCTCGTTAATTCTAGAAAATCTTCTCCCAATAATCTCCGCTCAATTTCTAATAAAGTGTTCCTTTGTTCAAATTTGCCCAAAACAATATATGTTGAGGGATCAACTATACTGTTAGAATCCATTTTATTATGGAAAATTGACGCTACAATACTTTTAGTACCTTGAAAGGTAGCGAATCAATTTTAAAGAATGTGTGTGACACATGACTTGAATTTTCTTTGAGATTGTTCAAAATATGTGTACTTTCTATAAAGAATTCCCTACAATTTCTCTACTATATATGGCACCTGTCGTACATAGTACAAAACATCCCTTTCTTGATTAAATTGTCTTGTGTGCTGCTACTAGGAGTATTCAAGAGTGGATATAACGCGCTTTGCATTCTTAAACATACAAAACAGTTTAGTCAAGAAAGGGATGTTTTGTACTATGTTGTAATATATATATATATTAGGTTGATCATAAGGCTGACAAGAGCACTTTATTGAAAAGTTGGTAAATTTCAAAGGATTTGATATTTGATAGCGATAATAACTAAGATAATATTTGACCAGCAAACACTACTATTAACACCACTGATGTTAGTTTGATATTGTGATCAATAAGGTTTAAGAAGTAATTTATTATTATTTGTTTCGTGCAGATGGATAAATTGATCTATAAGAAAAAATAATATCACAATCTAAGTGATCTATAAAATTGGAAAGTATTACACTACTACGGCATAGATTTAATAAAAGCACTTTGGAAGGAGTGACCCAATGAGTAGAAAATGATTTTTATTATAGGATGGTCACGAGTTTGATTCTTCGTAATGTATACTCTGAGTAATTGTTGAGGATTTACTTTACTACCAAAAAAAAAAACAAAAAAGTAATATGAAAAGACAAAATCTCATATAAGACCGTCTCATGAATCCATATATTTTAAACGGGATAATTTTTTTTTATTAAGTATTACATTTTCTCTCATAAATAGTATAGTTTCCTAACTAACATGGGTGGCGTGGTGGTTCAGCACCTCGTCCCTTAAATATGAGGTTGGGGGTTTCCTAATGAGTATTACACTTTTTTCATTATAAGCAATAATCAATCAATCAATTTATTCATTAATAATATTACACTTTTTTTTTCAAAAGTATTACGTTTTCCCTCATAGGAATAGTCAATTAAATTAAATTATCACTTATTAGCATTACACTTCTTCTCAAAAGTAACTCATCAACCCTAATAAATAACATTTTGATCGATTTAATAGTATTACGTCATTTTTTTTAATCAAAGGTATCACATTTCACCTATAAGTAACAATTAATTTATCTTTGATTAGTATTACATTTTACATTAAAAGTATTATATTTCTATATAAACTGGACCCGTCCCACGAAAATGATTCGTGAAATGGTCTCACAGAAGACTCGCTAATATGAAAAATGTATTTTTCTATACTAAATTTTCTCTACACTTTTTAATTAAAAACTAAACAACTTAGCAGCTCCCATGCATGTTGTTTGGGCATCATCTGTGACAATTTGAACAACATTCTCCTCCCCAACTTGTTGAATGTCATGCTCCACATACTCAAAGATAAACTGATTTGTGTGTGCCTCAATTGAACATTCTTTAATTTAGAAGATAAAAAAATTGTGTCCAACCTTGAATTAACACACAAGTTCATAATGCTTCTTCTCTTACTATCTCTCCATGCATCGGTCATAATTGAGCATCCATTAAGTTTTCACTCCGCTCCATGTACCTTCAAACCTTCTCGAACTCGATCAACCTCTTTTTACAAATACGTCTCACTCATCTCATATCTATTTGGTGTTTGAGCCCCGAGACCATATTGGCCAACGAACTGCTTCAACCAGCAACTTGAAACTATATATCTCTCTCAAAAGCATGAAATGGAATAGTTGCTTCGTAGGCCCATCTGCATATGTATTCTTTCACTCGGTTTCTCTTTCTTTGTTAAAGGCATGAATAATAATTTGTATATGAATGTTTTACCTCAAACATGTAATATTTTTAGTAAAAAATGTTTCTTAATAGAACTTTGAACACGTACATACTTCGCCAAAATGATACGATCCCACATCGGCTCCACAAGAGATTGTGGAGTGGTACTTAAGTTGGGGCCAAACCTCCACTCATGAGCTAGCTTTTGTGGTGGAGTTAGGGTCTTGGCTTGAGTGCCGTATCATTGGTGCTTTCATTGAGAGGCCGGAGTGTGGTGGGAAAGGGCTACCTGGAAGAGGGCTACCCGGTGCTTGATAAGATTCAGAGGGGACTGGGAAGAGTCCGGAGTGAAAGCTATCCAGAGTGAAGCCATATCCACTCATCCGGTGCCGGCCTAGCGGAGGGGGCGACCTAGAAAAGGGTTACCTGGTGCCGAGAAGAGTCCGGAGTGGGTGGGAGTTAGGGTCTTGGCTTGAATGCCGTATCACAAAACTTCTTCCATTTATGTCAATTCAAGAATCATCAGTATACTATCCTAGTTGGTTTTTTTTTTTTTTTCGCAGTTATCAAGATACTTACTGGGAGTATGGGGGTAAGTATATTTTCTGAATTAAGAAACAAGATTTTTAAGTGTTATTGTCAGAAACCCTACAGTTATGGGTTGAAATGGTGGAAGTTAATTATCCCTTACAAAAATAGTTTTTTAAAGAAAATGTGAAACAAAAATTGACGGACGTGCTCGATCTCTAATGGTTGCTGCAAGACTGTAACGCAACACTGGTAAAGGTGTATTCCTTCCTGGTCTCCAAAACATTAATCTTAAATTCACTTATATTTATTATTATGTTTTTTTTTTTTGCCCTTAAATAATTTTGAAACTACTAGGAAGCTTATAGTTAATGATTCTGAACACGTTATAATCATTCTTCCTAGGACTTTGCTTGATTCTACTACACCTGCATCTCTGATCTCTCCCTATATATATATGTGCATGTATAATCCACATTTTGCTTAATAAGCACTACTTAAGTAGCATTTATTTGTGTTATAAGTTATAAACTAAGCTACCATATATATGGAACCAAACACTTATAATGTGACAAATGTTGTTCGGGGCGTCCCGTCGCATTACCGGGGCGTGAGGAAGCGAAAGTGGGGGAAATGGGTGTCGGAGATTCGCGAGACGGGGAAGAAAACCAGGATTTGGTTAGGGAGTTTCGAGACGGCTGAAATGGCGGCGGTGGCTTATGATACGGCGGCGTTTTATTTACGTGGCACGTCGGCTCGGCTTAATTTCCCGCAGTGGGCCCGGGCCCTCCCCCGGCCGAGGACCTCCGGCGCCGACGACATTCGCGCGGCGGCGCGCGAGGCGGCGATGTTGCTTAAGGGGGCGATGGCGGAGGACGCGCCGCCGCCGCCGCGGGCGGGAAGTTCTAGTAGTGCTAGTAACGTTCCGGCAGCGGCGGCGGCGGTGAATGTGGGGTTGTCGGAGAGGGAAATCCAAGCCATTAATGACTCGCCGTTGGATTCGTCGGAAATTTGGTCGGAGATGGAGGCGGGGTTTCATGTTATGGGAGATGATCAATCCATGGTTTTTCCTAGTAGTGAGTATGAAGATGAAATAGATGATTCTCTTTGGGATCTTTAGATTATCACTTGAAAGGTTTTATGTTAAGTGAAATGGGTTTACTATGCCACTTGCAGATCGTGTAGTTGACATTTAGCTGTCACTACCATTTGCTTTTAGAGAGTCAACTTATTTGTGTTACAGTTATGCATGCTTCATTGTATGATACAAAAATATCTGTTTTGCTCTTTGTGATTAATTACTAAACACTTGTTCTTCTACCTAATAGGTCACTTAGTCAGAGTAAATTAAACCCTTCACTGTCCTGTTAGGTCGTTCGGGTGTATGCACCTTGGGAGTGAAGAAATTTCGCTTTTTGTAAGCAAGTTTTTAAATTCTTAGTCTTGGGGATTTGGTTCCTAAAATAGTGAATTAATATCCGATTTGGTCTCTCGACTATTAAGATTTCACCACTTTGGTCATCCACTTTCAAGCTTGTTCAATTCCATCCACAATGCAATTCTTACTTAAAATAGTTATTTGCCCAAACCAAAATAGTTGGTTAACAATTGCATAGTTGTGATGAAATTGAGGAAGTTTGAAAGTCAATGACCAAAGTAGTGTGAAATCTTAATAGTCCAAAGACAAAATCAGGTATTAACTCCTAAAATTGTTAATGAAACTCTTACATGCATCAATAACGAATTGGAAATTTATTACATCATAAAAGAAAAAATTAAGAAGTAAATTTTTACTACAAATAAGTAATTATATTAAGCCATGACCACAACTAAGTAATTAAATTTAAGTCGATCACAATTAAGAAATTAAAAGTTTGAGTTTTTAATAATCGAATTTGGTGATCATTCCCCATTTTATTTGTATTATTGGGGTTAAGAGTATGATTGCTAATCACCAAATAAAGCAAAGCATGCATGTGACAATATAATAGTAAAACTATTATTTCCAGTATGATTGCAAGTTAGTCCCATTATTTGGCAAATGTTTTTGGTAGGGAACCTCGAAGCCAGTAGCACAATGTGGAAGTGTGATTTTATATGATAATTGCAAAAAGTGTCAAATAAAGACAATCGTTTAAGTTGGGCGGAGGAGGGTTAGGTCCAGCATCCTCGCATCTGATCTAAATAGGGTGTTAAATACTTGCAATAAGAAATAAAGTTACACATTCACTATTATCCATAACTTTTGGTGGAGTGATAAGTATTTGATCCTAACAATTGGTAATGGTATCAAAGCAGGTCACGAGTAGCTATATAGCTGTGCTATTATTTTAGCTAGGCATTATGCCATCAAATTAAAGCTAAATACTATTGTTAACCGTTATTAGCGATAACTTTAATTTGGGCATAATAATAAGAACAACTATATGATGACTAACTTAAGAAAAGTTTTTTAAATTTTTTGAATAATTAAGTCTAGATATGAACTCTATGTCAAAAGTGACCAATAACAAGAAGGTTAAGATCTAGACCGTTTTAGAACCATCATGGTTGTTCTAATTCATTTGCCAAGTTATCAAAAAAAAATTACTACACATGAAAACTTAGTCAGCAATAAAATATTTAACATTAGAATTTAATTATACCATTTTACCACTTTATTGAAGAGTTCATTGGAGATTTAAAAAAAAAAAAACTAATTACAGATTAATTTGATAATTTCTTTTAACATTCTCACATGCATGTATTGTGAGGCATCCGGCTAATATAATCTCAGTAACAAACATATATACATTATCGAATCAATATATTGATGTTAGCTGCCAAAGACCTTGTGGTCTAGTGGCACCCCACATAGATGATGGGAGTGGGTTCGAGCCTCAGCCACTGTTGACTCTTGGTGCTTCAATAGAGCTATGAACAGATACACATTATTAAGTATATATGTTGGATTGGGTAGTGGTAGGGACACGGATTAATGGTAGTAATGAACATGGGCAATTGTGTGGTCAAATATTGAGTGACCAATTTAGTTCTATCCACCTTCACTACATGCGTGCTACTATCTTTTTATTAGTGGTTTCCACAGTTAAGCAACAATCACACCACAAAATGCACGCTTTCTATTTCTAATTCCTCCTCAATAGTTGGGGTGTTAGATATCCCAAGATATGTAATTATTTAATGGACTGCTCTAGAATGAGACTGATATGATGAAATAATAATATGTATAGAATAGGTTGGTATAGGTTGGTTCAATGGTAGAGGCTGTGAAGCCATGGAGCTTTGGAGAGGAGGATTTGGGACCTATGTAGTCGGTGGTGGAGTTAGAAATTTCATTTAGTGGGGGCTAAAATGTAATTCGTAACACTATAGAAAGTAAGGCGAAGGAATCTCACGGATCGATGATTACAAGATTAGGTTTTTTAATTCAGTTGGGTTGTCAACATATATAGCAGCAACCAGAGTTGAATTCAAAGGGGACACTACAAGAAAAATCGTGATTTCCATTGGGAACATATATGTGCTACGGAAATTATTTCCATCGCGACAAAATTGTTTCCGTCGCTATATCGCAATTTTTCTTTTAGTGGGAGGGAGCGAGTGAAGGGGAATTGGGGCACTTGTAGTACTCTATCTGTTTCATTTTATATGTCTGATTCAGTTAACGAGACTTGATTGTACAGAAGTTATTTTTAATTCAATTTTTCAAATATTAAGTTTATTATTAGTGCATAAAGTTGATATATTTATAAACTACATTACAAGTACTATTAAACATGAAAAATTAAATTTTAAAATATTAAAAAAAAATTAGTTGATTTGACTAATAAATAATAAACAACAAAAATAAAACGGGACAAAGAGAATAGTAACTTCTATATAAAAAAAATGAAATGTATGTATATAGAAATTACTAAATGTTTAATTAGTTGGTTCCTCAAAATTTAATATCATTGGTCTTTGGATCAAGCTCCACCAACAACAGTTAAAGTTGAAATTTCACCCCGCTCAAGTATATTTTGGCTCTGCTCTTGACTTTTTCGTAATTTATCATAAACATTGTATTGTAATTTATAAAGAATTTTGTATTTGACCCATATTATCTGTGTTTGATTTTTTATCATTGATACTTTTGAATTCACTTGAACTTTGTCTCCGCTCAGAATTTTTTTTTTTTAATCCGTCCCGGCATCAACTATGATATATGAGTTACACACACACACACACACACACACATATATATATATATATAGTTAATTCGACCAGATCTCCCTTGTCTTTGGACTTTGGTGAAAATTCTAAATTTAGTCTCAGATTATCGTTTTGGTCATTTAACATCCAGACTATTTTTTTAGACACGTTTGGTCATTCTTATGACTTTTCCATTTTTAGTGAGAGCATTTTAACTTTTTATATTTTTCTTTTGTTATTTTTTTTTTTTTTCAGTTTCAACCGATTTAATTGGTTTAGAATTTAGGTAACTCTATTTTCAAAAAAAAAAAAAAAAAGAATTTAGGTAACTCTGATTTTAAGTAACCATATTTTAAAACCAGTTTTAAGTAAAGTTATAAATCAATTAAACCGGTTAAAATCAGAAAAATAACAAAAAAAATTATAAAGAGACAAAAATAAGCTTATTAAAAATAAGAAAAGTCATGAGAATGACTAAAAGAGTAAAAAAATTAATAATCTAGAATGTTAGATGGCAAAAACAATAATCTGGGACTAAATTTGGAATTGCTACCAAAGACAAGGAACTTCTGGTTGAATTATATATATTTAGTTGTGATATAATTAACTTGTTATTTTTGTTTTTAATTAATTATTTGTAATTGATTATGGATTGCTAAAATTTATTTTCTGCCTTAAGCACAAATTTAATTTCTTCACAAAACAATTATTTTTCCTATTGCCTGGGTTTGCCGGAGAATCACTGGATTTGTTTTGGGTTCTGGTCATTGTCCATTTGCCGGCAACCGCTGTTGACGGCGGAGAGACGGCGAAAGTTTATCACAAACAAAAATTTTCCGTTGTTTTTCCCTCGTCAATGAAGTCGCTGCTCCTCAAGCTTCAAGCGGCACTGTTAGTTAGTTCCCAAGACAGTTAAGGCTTTGGTTAAGATGAAGAGGATAATGGAGGATTACTTATTTGGGTTGGGTCTGGCCGACCCCTATTTATAAAAAATTCTTTTTAAATATTGGGCCTGTTTGTTTTGAGTTTGTTTCAGTTTTCCTCTCTCATGCAAATTATTAGGTGGGTCATGGTTCACCTACCACCCAATAGAGGTAGGTGCCTACAATCGAACGAGAGAATTAGTTACTGTGATTTACGGTGAAAACTTTGGGCTACATCCAAAATAGTATTGCATTTTATTTATAGAGTATAAATTAATAATATGCATAAGCTGAGCATGTTATGAACGTATGTTTATTCTTAAAATTATTTTACTGTTATAATTATGTCTTTTAAAAAATCAATGATTTAGTGTCTTTTAGGGATGATTTAACACCTTTAAAGATGGATTTAACCTATTATTACTCTTCTGTCATTACTCTTTATTAGTGCATTTTAAAAGGTTCTTAAAACACATAAAGTACATAAAAAAGATAGTTCAATTCACATCAATTAAAGCCTTACCCATAGGCGAACCTACATTTGTATAGATCCCTCAAAATAGTTGTACATTAAATGTGAGAATACATGAACCAAAGAAGTTTAATTTTTTGGGGAGGAATACTAGTTTTATTGGCCTTTGCTTAAACACTATGATGCTATTAGTATTCTTGGAGATGCTACTATATCTAAGCACTTGGTACTTAACTAGGCTTCGCCCCGACCAACTTTTCTGGGGTATACCTACCTTTACCAATGTGGTAATGATTTGGTCAGTTAAAGAGTAGTAGTCACGGCATCTTTAATTCATGGACATTGTATTGAATTTCAATCACATAAAGTTTAGACAAGAATATAATCTTGTAATGAGTTAATTTCATTTTTGGTCCTAGATTTATAGGTGACATTTCACTTTTAGTCTTTTTTTTTTTTTTTTTTTTTTTTTTTTTTTTTTTTTTTTTTTTTTTCAAAACATCCACTTTTGATCCTAGTATTATTGTGGCATGACCATTTTTGGTCCTCCATCAACAAAACAATTTAAATTTCATCAAATACAAGAGCATTTCAGTATTCAATTTTGATTTTGTTTCAAAAAAATAAACATAAAAAATATAGCGGGTCAATCTACTTTGTATAATAAGGATCAAAATGTCATTGTATTTAACGACATTTCAATGATTTTCTTGACGGAGGACCAAAAATGGTCATGCCACAATAATACTAGGACCAAAAGTGGATGTTTTGAAAAAAAAGGACTAAAAGTGGAATGTCACCCATAAATCTAGGACTAAAAATAGAATTAACTCATCTTGTAATTAACTCTACAAGATTAATTAGGATGAAATATTGAACTATGATAATAATTTGCTCATAGGATCTTGTTACGTTTGAGTTGTGAATATTTTGGAATTGAACTCAAGTTTGACATTTTAAAATAATTATTTATAAATTTACCTACAAAGAAAATGATAGGATTATCCTAGCTAGAATGTCGAGATGTGTTTAGTCGATCAACTTAGTTGGTCATGCGTGCAAGTGACTGTTCTAGTACTACTTGTTGATCTGAGGCCAACAAAAATTCTAAAAGGGGAAAAGTGGGGTTGTTGAATAGACTTTTTAAATTTTTTTGAAAATAATACAATTGAGAATTTTTGCAACGGAAGGCTTAAATTTGCCAAAATTGTTTTTATGTTATTTGTACACATTTCGATAATAAACATTATGTATAAAAATAATGTATCATATACATGATCTACACAATTATGTGGACCATTATATTGTCCACCTAATAAGCATTCACGATTGATACCCTCCTAGTTGCAACACCCTTAGCTTTTACACAAATGCATGTACTGATAAAAAATCTTCTCAAATTGACCCATTAAATTATTCTCTTTCTTACCATATATAAATTTTGCCCAACATTTTAAAATTATTATTAAAATATTACAAAATAAAATCTTTTAATCCATTATCATATCCATTCAAGAATGAGGTTGGGGCTCAACATCTCGTCCCTTAAGCATGAGGTTGAGGGTTCGATTCCGCCCATGTGAATGGAGCAAATAATTTGATCAGCCCCCTACCACTTAGTGTACTGACAATTGTGACGGAGGATTAGTCTTCTGACTATCGGCTGGAGGGATACTTTGGACCAAAAAAAAAAAAAATTATCCATTCAAGAATTAAACAATAATAATCAATCCATGAAACGCACTAATTATTTCCCATCACACATGTCCCCCAAATTATAATTAATCATTTCATGTATGCCATTGTTAAGGACAAATAAATAAGCAAAAAGACAGTAGGTAATTAAGTAGGAGCGGTCACTTTAGGTAGCTAGGGTGTATAGGTTGCACCCACACTAATATACATGCATGCATGGCATAGGAATCACGTGAGAACAGCCTAAAGGTGGCCATCCCATGTTGACACTAGCACCCTCACACTTGTCCTTCCTCATCATCTACTTCACGTGAATACTAGCTGATCCGATAAGCTAGCGCAGCCATTTTCTTTGTTTTCTTGGCCCATTGAGGGGGACCTCTACCCCTATATATCTATATACCTAGCTATATTCATAAAACATAGGCAAAGGGGCTTCTTTATACGGAAGAATTCTGGTATAACTCGAGTTCGATTCCTACAAGTGACAATTCTCTTTGGGTCAGCCCTCGTGTCTCTCAAAGCGAGTAGGGATTAATCGAATGGACATGAATAGTGAAAGAAAAGACCCAGAAAACGTCGTGGGTTTACACAAAAAAAAAATAAGTCAATTTCATATCTCCTTATTGAATCATGACTCTGTGAGTGCTAGCAAAATTTTTTTAAAATTGATCATCAACTAGTTGAGCTCAAGAGCATACAAAACTTTATTCTTATTTGTCATAGATCAATGACAACTTTTTCCAATAATTCGTATTTCAAATGCAATTGTAGTTTCTTTCCTTTTATTTTCCTCCAAATTATCCAACCTTTGCTCCATTAGTATAAATCTTGGGTGAACAACAAGGTGGGAAAGATGAGTTGTCGATAATCAGTTCAAACTGTTACACGTGAAAGAAGAGTCCTATAGGAGAGTAAACACATAACTCTCCTACTCTCTAGCTAACCTATTATTGACTAGGTAATTACATAATAACAAGTCAATACATAATGATAATAATAATAATAACAATAGAAATAATATGGTTAACACTCCCCCTCAAGCACAAGGTTGAACTGCTGCAACATTGAGCTTGGACCTGAGAAGTTGAAAACGCTGAGCTGGTAACGGTTTGGTGAATACATCCGCAATCTGTTCCCGCGTCGATACAAAGTTAACAAGTAAATCCCCGGAAGCAACTTTGTCCCGAACGAAATGGTAGTCAATTTCAACGTGTTTGGTGCGAGCATGGAACACTGGATTAGCTGCCAGGTATGTAGCCCCAAGATTGTCACACCATAGAGTAGCGGGTTTACCCGAATGAAGGCCCAACTCAACAAGTAAAGATACCACCCAGGTGACCTCGGCGGAGACATCAGCTAGGCCCTTGTACTCGGCTTCTGTAGATGACCGAGCAACAGTGCGTTGCTTACGAGAAACCCAAGATATAAGATTGTCCCCAAGGTAGACGGCGTAACCACTGGTTGACTTACGGTCTATAGGACAGCCTGCCCAGTCTGAGTCAGAGTATGCATGAATTTCTGTACCAGAAGAAGCCAGAACACGTAAGCCAAAGTCTTGTGTACCCTTGACATACCGCAGCACACGCTTCAACATGGCCCAATGATCGTTTGTTGGAGAGTGCATGAACTGACAGAGGCGGTTTACCGCATAAGAAAGATCAGGGCGAGTTATCGTGAGATACTGCAGTGCACCAACTATTCGACGGTACTGAGTGGGGTTTTCGTAAGGTGTTGACGAGGTACTAGCCGGTTGGGTGACAGCTGCCGGTGTAGCAAGAGGCTTGCAATCAGTCATTCCAGCTCGGTGTAAAATATCAGCCATGTACCTTTTCTGTGATAATATCATGCCGTTCTGATCGGTGAGTGTCTCTATGCCCAAGAAAAAGCTCGGAGAACCTAGATCCCTTATTTTGAATACGGATGATAACTGCAGTAGTAAGGAATCAATCAAGCTGGAGTCGTTGCCTAGCATGATAATGTCATCCACATAAACTAGTAGAAATACCCGAGAAGTTTTCGTGGAGTAGTAAAATAGAGACACATCCGTTTTTGACGGTGAGAAACCAGTTGAAACCAGAAAGTCATGTAACCGCTTAAACCACGCACGAGGTGCCTGCTTCAGACCATACAAGGACCGTTGCAGGTGACATACATGATCAGGATGGAGGGGGTCCTCATAGCCCGGTGGTTGCTTCATATACACTGTTTCTGCGAGATTGCCGTTTAGAAACGCGTTGTGGACATCGAGTTGACGTAGAGTCCATGAGTTGGAAACTGCTAAGGAAAATAGCATCCGAACCGTAGTGGGTTTGACGACGGGGCTGAAGGTGTCAAAAAAATCTTCCCCGGCAACCTGATTGAAACCCTTTGCAACAAGACGCGCTTTATACCGTTCTACTGACCCATCCGCCTTTCTCTTGGTGCGGTATACCCACTTGCACCCGATAATGTTCATGTGTGACAAAGGCGGTACCAACTTCCAAGTGTGATTGTGGAGCAAAGCATTAAACTCCTGATCCATGGCATCTCGCCACTGGGAATGCCCAACTGCTTGAGAATAACATGTCGGATCAACTGTAGTATTGAGAGCATAAAATTGCTCCCCCGTGCCCTTAGTCTTGCGTCGAGTTCTCATAACATGTTCACGTGGTTGTACCTTGCCTGTATAAGGTTGAGTGTCCGAAGAAGTTGTTTGTATATGACCAGAAGATGGCTGTTCCGTTGTATCTGATGTTGACGGAAGTAGAACAGGCAATGGGTCCGAACATTGATTTTCCGGTTGCGCAGTAGCAATAGGAATAGTAGGCGAAGGCACAATGAGTGGACTAACTCCATATGGTGAACTGTTCTGAGACACGGGTGTCGGTTCCTGAGACTGCAAAGCAAAAGGAAACACATTTTCGTCAAATCGCACATGGCGACAGATAAAGATATTACCCGTGTTGAGATCAAGACATCGGTATCCCCTAAATGAGGTTGGGTAACCTAAGAACACGCATGGTGTTGACCTATACTCGACCTTGTGACGATTATAAGGTCGGAGATGAGGAAAACAGCGACAACCAAATACTCGAAGAAAGGTATATGGTGGATGAGTGCGGTTGACACGGTAATAGGGGGTTTCAAAGTGTATGGCAGATGAGGGTAGACAATTGATTAGATAGGTTGCAGCTTCAAAGGCATAGTCCCAGTATTTAAAAGGTGTGGAACTTTCAGCCAGAAGGGCGAGTCCGGTTTCGACAATGTGTCTGTTCCGACGCTCTACCCGACCGTTTTGTTCATGGGTATAGGCACATGACTGACGGTGCATGATACCTAATGACTCAAAGACTTGATGTAGGCGACGGTATTCGGCTCCTAAATCAGATTGTATCGATTTGATAGAACGCGAGAATTGTCGTTCTACCATAACACGAAAAGCATCAAAAACTTTATATACATCTGATTTTAGCCTTAATGGATAAAACCAGCAAAACCGAGAATAATCGTCTACAAAGAGTATGAAATAACGATAACCAGATTCGGAAATAATTGGAGACGGACCCCAAATGTCCGTGTAAAGTAAATCTAGTACATTATTACTATGATTTGAAACCCTATCTAATGGAAATCTAGCTGATTTGCCCATTTGACAGGCGGTGCAAACCGGAGACGAACTAGCTTTATTGGGTAGAACCGGACAAAGGCGGAGGACACGACCGAGAGATTGACTGTGTGGATGGCCTAACCGTTGATGCCAAACAGCGGAAGTGGCTCGGGCAGACAAAAAGGCGAAATGACTACGCGGAGTGAGAAGTTGGTATAGACCTCCCGCAGTGGAACCTCTAAGCAGAATTGCCTGCGTTTTGCAATCCTTCACAACAAAGAAACTTTTGTGAAATTCAAAAAAGACATCATTGTCGTTAGTAAATTTATAAACCGACAATAAAGGCAAAGTTAATTTAGGAACGCATAAGACATTGTTCATGTTTAGATTGTGAGGGTGGGAATGGATAACCGAATGACCCACACGAGTAACATCCAAACCTGTTCCGTTGCCAACCTTCAACACATCGCCACCCGAATAGTTAGTTGAATGATCCAGCATCGAATCGTCGGGTGTCGCATGTGTCGTTGCGCCGGTGTCGGGGTACCAAGCATCCACCGAACTCGCAGCTGCGCCATCACCGGAATATGCGACATTAGCTTGGGAATCCTGGCGATCTGCATACCGGCGGAAACAAGTCACGGCAGTATGGCCGTGAGATCTACATATCTGACATCGTGGATTTCCACCCCTTCCACGTCCTTGATTGCCGTTATTCCTTCCACGCCCTTGCCGGCCTCGGCCGCCTGAATTCTGTCGGCCACCATAGTTGCCGCGACCACGCCCAGCGTAGAGAGCCTGGGAGCTCGTCGGAACCGACATGTCGGCAGGAAGCAGATCATCCGCATGGATGAATTCCTGGGATTGTAGATGGTCGGCAAGTTGCGGTAGAGTTACTGGAGCCCCGGAGACTGTGAGCGAGGACGCCATCGCCCGGAATTCCGGACGCAAACCGCGAAGAGCATACAAGATGGTCTCGTCAGGCGACAGCGGCTGGCCGGCTAGTGACAGAGCTTCGACGAGCATCTGCGCTTTGCCGAGGTACTCGGCCGGAGTGGAACCGCCCTGCCGCAACGTCTGGAACTGCCCAAGGAGGCTCAGGCAGCGGCTGCGCGTGGAGGAGGCGAGAGCAGTGGTGATGGAGGTCCAAACTGCTTCCGCGGTGTCTCTACCAACCGCGAGGTACATCACCTCGTCAGTTAAAGAGGAGATGATTAACGACAATATGGACTGATCCTGCTGCACCCACGCCTGGTATGCCGGATTGGGTGTAGCAGCGACCGAGGTGGAGACGTCGGCCGGCGTTGGTGAGGCCAGAGTCGCCGGAGGACATGGGTGGCTGCCGTCGAGAAAGCCAAGAAGGTTTTGCCCCTTCAAAAATGGCACAATCTGCGTACGCCAGTAAAGGAAATTACGCGATGTGAGTTTAATCGAAATGTGGTGATGGGCGGTGTGGACAATTTGGGGGGTGGCCGGCGGCGGAGCCGCGGTGGTTATGGTCCGATCAGTCGAGGTGGTGGTGGTTTGCGCCATTCGAATTGATGATCGGAGAGAGGATCGATCCTAACACTTCTGATACCAAATGAGTTGTCGATAATCAGTTCAAACTGTTACACGTGAAAGAAGAGTCCTATAGGAGAGTAAACACATAACTCTCCTACTCTCTAGCTAACCTATTATTGACTAGGTAATTACATAATAACAAGTCAATACATAATGATAATAATAATAATAACAATAGAAATAATATGGTTAACAGGAAAAGCTTAATTTGAATATATATGATGAAATTTGGCCTCAAATTAAAAAACGATGACTAAAAGAAACATACCCATGGTGAAACTTTGTTAAGACTCTTTAATTTAGACAGTCTCAATTACTTTAATTCACAATCCAACATATATAAAAAAAAATAACCAATACTAATTACATATTTTTGGTGGAAACCCACGAAGCGTTCTGAATCTTTCTCTGTTCGTTTAACGGTTCGGGTCCACCCGTTTAATCTCTGTTCGCTACTGAGAGGCACAAGAATTAAGATTGAAGAATGATGTCTTTTGTCTTATTAAAATAATTTTATTTAGAGTTTTGTTTAACAATAATTTAATTGTGTTTTTACTCATAGTAAAAACAATGAAATTGTGAAAATATCAATAGGGATAAGAGTTCTAGGATTGCCGAGTCTAAGATCATAATCCAATGCCCAATCATTTTTCTGATATTTTTGCTCCCTAGGGAACAAGATTTTTAAAAACATTTTAAAATTCTAAGGACATGAGATTCAAACATTATATATATAACCTTTTAAACATACTATGTTTGATGTACATAAATCAAAATACACTACTCTATGATTCTACTCACCATAAAGTGTCATATATATGAATTGAAGCTCCCGACATGTGGCCCAATGCATGTCGGCTTAAATTCATTCAAGTTGTTGCAACCAAGAAATTGATATGGACAGTTATGTAGGTGTTACATATATATCATATCTATATATATTACAGCGCACATTAACACCCAACAACGAGACATTCTTTGATGTGCAACGTACATGTCACTTACGTACGTTATATCAGTTATCTAGATTATCACAATAAAGAAAAATTTTATAGAGTTGTAAAATATTAATGTAACATAAAAAGGAAATTATATTATTATATTATTCATTCTTTTTTTATTTTTGTCATTTATTATAAAAATTTTATAGCGTTGTTGTTTACAAATATAAAGAAATAAAATTGTGCATTCACAACTAGTTAACTATACTTTTTGGCGTAATTATAAGTGTGATCTTGATACGAACTCATAAAATTGACAGATAAGGGAACATCACCTTTATCTTAGTGTGTATGGCTAGTCTTGGTCAGTGTGTAAGTCGTATATTAAATACTCTGCAGGATTGTATGATTCTAGCTAGTATGACAAACTATAACTTAATATATATCGCATTCTTTACATCTGATTCATGAAAATTGAGGCTGAACTATGAAATTTGTTTGGTACATATCAATATATATATATCATATTCTTTATATCTCATTCAAGAAAACTAAATGTAAACCATGAAATTTCTTTTTACACATACAAATTAAATATATCATATTTATTTATATCTAAACTGTAAAAGTTGTCCGGACCATAAGCATTATGCCCTTTGGTCCCTATAGAATTTGTAGCAGTACCAAATTATTGTTAAAAGACACACGTGAGGGAAGGAAAATGCGAAAAGAAAACTCATTGGAAGTCACTGTTGATTGCCCCATTCTTTAATTTGACATGGACAAAAGTGATTGCCTAAGTTATATCTTTTTGCAAATAATAACTTAATTATATGACGCGATTGCCACGTGGCGTTGCTGGATGACGTTGGGAAATATAGAATTTATTTAAGGTTGTTTAATTAATTAAACATTCCAAATATATATATAATATATATATATACTACGGCTCTCAATTTTTTAATCATATTTTATTTTAGTTTGGAAGAAGTGTGCTATTGGTATACCTCGGTGTGACTAATTTAGGGCAATTTTTTTGGAAACCTATACCAACCACATGTCTTCCGAAATTGAATATAAACTAGTTTTACAATAGTTTAGCTCTTCTGTGTGATTTGCAAGCTATTACATAAGTGTGAGTTTAATCGGTGCACAATCACGAATAATGACCGGCTGATAGTGAATTTTTCTCATTAATTACCAAAAAAATATGAGGCATAAGGTCAATTACATACTAAATCCAAAAAACTCATTTTAAAAAAATGAATTTTAATAACAATTCGAGGTTTTTCTTTAAATAAAAATGTTGAGTGTATACTAGCTAGCATTATCAACATCGGGACTTATTTTCACATTGATTAATTAATTACTCCGTAATTAATTAATCATTCATGTAAAGAAATGTTGAAAACACACAAATTAAATTAAAGTTGAAGAAGCAAACAAGATTGTTATTTGTAATTCACAATACCATAAATCATATATGTATAAACCCTAGCTACAACTCAAACTAGAACAAACAGAATTGGCATGATCATAACTTGAAACACCCAAAAACAAAACAAAAAAAAAAAATCAAGAGTGAAAAACATGAAAGTACATAAACCAACTTCACCATTTACCTAAGACGACAAAGACAAAGCCATGCATATTGATCATGAACAGCCGCAAACACAACATTATTAACACACTGCATGCACCCCCAAACTTCAAACAGAACATCGGGTCAGGTAGGCAGGTAGGTAGGTAAGTAGTCAGCCATCTCGGACCTGGAAAAGGTTAGGGTTTTTAACGACGATGTCGTACATGTAGATGGAGTTGAACTTGTTGTAGTCCCTGGGGAGAGAGATTAGGTCAATGGAGGATTGCTTGTGGAACTGGAAGAGATCAGGGTCGCCACTATAATACCTCTCCCACCCCAACCCCGTCAGGATTTGCTCCAGACACCGGTACGAGGTTACCACCTGCCCTGTCGGCAAGTACACCAAACACTTCTTCCGGGACGCGGCGCCATGTTCCGCCGCCGGGTTTTCAACCAACCGGTAAACACCGTTCTTGAACACCCACACACCTGACATTATTAATATTATATGCAATTCAAGAATATTTTTTTTTTTTTTTGTAGTATATATGTTGGGTTTTGTAGTTGGTAGTTTAAAAGGGTATTTTTTGATTTTGGGTTTGGTGTGAAGGGAAAGAGGGAGGGATTGGGGGGTATTTATGAGTTGGGAGGGCAGATAAAACAAGGGAAAAATACTCTTTGAAGTGGGATGAAAAAGATGGGTGATGATAGGCTTGTTTAGCTTTAGTGTATGTAGAATCTACACCTTGTGGGATCCCCTTGCTTAAAATATGAAAGTACATGGATTCGATGCTCTCTCTCTGGGTATGATTTAGGGCACACGTATTGTCCAGCCATTTAAGGGAAATATACATTTCAAATTCGACTGAATTAGTTTCATCCTACAAAATACAGACCGACTATAATACAGTTGTGCAGTAACATGTCAATAATAATAACAATAATAATAATAATAATTAGGTAGAAATCAAAGAAATTTTATAATTATGGCATATTTTACGATGTATTACACTTTTATTATAAGTAACAATCACTTTATTCCTTATTAGTATTACATTTTCTAGTATAAGTATTACATTTCCATCTTGGCCCGACCTATCATCACATGGATAAAGTTATATGAGACGTTTTCACAGAGGAGTTACTCTTATTTTTATAGTGAAATTTAAATAAGGACAAATTTTTTCGTTAAAGCTTCACTTACATTACAATTATGTACGTAACGTATACGAGGTATGATTCGTCAAAAAGTTTATGGTTAAGCATTATTTTAAATTTATAATTTTAAACGAGAGTCCATAAATTCAGTGTCTAATTAATAATGTAACGTTTTAGTAGTTCTTTTTTGAATACTGTCGTACAATATTCAAAAAAGAACTACTAAAACGTTACATTATTAATTAGACACTGAATTTATGGACTCTCGTTTAAAATTATAAATTTAAAATAACGCTTAACCATAAACACTATTCAAAAAAGAACCACTAAAACGTTACATTATTAATTAGACACTGAATTTATGGACTCTCGTTTAAAATTATAAATTTAAAATAACGATTAACCATAAACAGTATTAAAAAAAGAACTACTAAAACGTTACATTATTAATTAGACACTGAATTTATGGACTCTCGTTTAAAATTATAAATTTAAAATAACGCTTAACCATAAACAGTATTCAAAAAAGAACTACTAAAACGTTACATTATTAATTAGACACTGAATTTATGGACTCTCGTTTAAAATTATAAATTTAAAATAAAGCTTAACCATAAACAGTATTCAAAAAAGAACTACTAAAACGTTACATTATTAATTAGACACTGAATTTTTGGACTCTCTTTTAAAATTATAAATTTAAAATAACGCTTAACCATAAACAGTATTCAAAAAAGAACTACTAAAACATTACATTATTAATTAGACACTGAATTTATGGACTCTCGTTTAAAATTATAAATTTAAAATAACGCTTAACCATAAACAGTATTCAAAA
>CM008337.1:16948698-16961558 GCA_002525835.2 Ipomoea batatas | reverse complement strand
AAACATAAATTATATATACCGCAAATGAGGACTAAATTATTTTCAATTCTTCTTAATTATTAATTAGCATTTGGTTAAGAGGTCATTGGGTGGAATATAATACTCCTTTAACTTATAAAGTTGAATAGTCATAACATGAAAAATTGAAAAGGTTCCATGGTGTTTAATTTTAGGAACTTGTTTTTTCATATATAATATTTTTGTCCGGCAACGAGGTGTCCTGACCCCTGAGCATACCCTAACTGTAGGAGACACTTTTAAGTCCGTATCATATTCAGATTCATTTTCGTTCGCGTCAGACCGACATAATTAAGCGGCAAAGTGCTGGCCAAATGATTTTTTCATATAATTTTAGGTTGGCTTTCAGTGCACCTAAAATTTAATTGATAAAAATAATAATATTTTTGAGAATCTTGTTTGGTATAGGCTTTTTCACCCTTTAATTTAGCTCTCAATATTCTCCACCACAGAATCTCTCAGATTAAGATTATAAATATTGACTATATTAGAAAATGTAGGTTAATCATACAAGCTAAGGTATATAAATTGTACAAGTCAAATGGATAAAACTATGCTTTGCATTTGCGCCCACTGGATCACATGTTGCACACGTGAAGACAAGTGGCAGGGATTGTGAGATTTTAGAAGCATGTTTTTCGGTATCCACTTAACAAATACCTCTCTAGTCTCTACTATCATTTTTATTTGCTACATATATATACTATTTATATATCTTTTCTAGAGATGCATAACAATCAGAACCACATTTCGATATCAAGATGTTAAATTTGACCCTCTAAACTTATGATACTATTAGTGAGTTTCCTTCGAAACGATGCAGAATTCTCTTTGTTTGTGAGAAACAAAAAGGTTTCTCTTTGTTTGTGAAAGAAACCCACAAGACTCGAAATATGTACAAAATATTACAGAGTATTTAATTAATGGACGTGTGAGATTAATTCTCATTTTTACAAGGGAATTGTTTGTTTTACAAGCTTTGATAGTTGACGACAAGCCAACACAATCGGTATGGAAAAAGGAATGTGAAATCCTTTACAAATTATTGTAAAAGGGTAGTTATAGGTCATTCGATTCCAATTTTGGTGCTCAGACTAAATTATGAAGCAATCCCGTCAAATCATGGGTCATTAATTACAAATTGATTGACTCCACAATTAGTAAAGTAATCTCCTAACTGACATGATCTCTCTCAATCTAGATCAAATAATATCTCAATTGCACCTTCCATAAATGTGAAAATACGCTCTCAACAACGTCGAACTGAAGTGGGCCTAGGCCAACTACCTGGACTAAGTCCGACCACCTTGATTGGAATGAGTCCGAGCACTAGCTCTCTTGTATCCAATCCATAAGGAAACTTTTCTCTTGAACATGATCCTCAATAGAAGGAGAGCAATAATTATACCATAGAGGGAAAAGGTCAAATTAATACATGCTCAAACTTTATCTAAGAAGTCAATTAGGCCCTCAAACTTTTGAAAGTTACAATTAGACACATTAACATATTAGTTTAGTGCATCAAAACCTAAAACCTAATAGTGACCGACAATAGCAGGTCAATAATGCTTCGGCGGAACTCCAGCAACATTCTGATAAGCGTGACCTTTTCCAGCGACCAAATCGATCGCAATCTCCAGTTGATGGAGACGTCAACTAGTTTGGTTGCCATCTCCAAAGACGGAGAAGGCGGCTGGTTTGTTTGCCATCTCCAACGACGGAGAATGTGACCAGTTTGGTTGTTGTCTCCGTTGTTTGGTCGCAGGAAAAGGTTACGCTTGTTGAAATGTTGTCAGAGCTCTACCAGTACGTGCATTATTGACTTACTATTGCAGGTCACTATTAGGTTTTAAAGTTTGATGCCCTAAATTAATATGTTAACGTGTCTAATTGCAATTTTCAAAAATTAAAGGATATAATTAACTTCTTATATAAAAATAATAATAAAAAGTTGAGTGTATTTGACCATTTTTCCTACAATAGACTATAGTTTACTTTGTAAGATGGACCATTATTAACGTAAAGTACATTTCTAATATAATAAAAGATACTCCGTATATTTTTAATACACCGATTGATAATTTTTTTTAAAGGTTCATTATTTGTGACTTAAAAGTTTATTATTTGGTATATTACGAAACAATGAACCTTTAGTAAATAAATAATAAATTTTCAGTATATTAAAAGTGAACATTTATTTATTATATCATATTCTATAGTATAATTTGCCGAGGGAGAGAGGAATTACCGAATTAATGACAAAGTCGAATTCCTCATTTTGGAGCAAAGAAATTAATCTAAAACAAAAGAAAAAATTATCACCACATCTTCCGAATCTCAAATTTAGAAGCATCTAAAAATAACAAAATTTTGATAGTTTTTGATAAATTCTATAATTTAACTCTTTCCTATTAGTAGGTGGGCCGCAGAATATTTGGCCATAAATCAAGTTAATGCCCTCTGCTCATATGTCACGTATGCACATTGCATCAGCATTTAAATGTATTACGTCCAAGTGTTAATGAATGATTTCACTTAAAATGATAATATTTTGTCGTGTGGCGATTTGAAGAGTTGAGTTCGACATCCTACTATTAAAATATAGTGTTGAGTCGTTGACTATTATGTAAGTATGAAGAAATAAGTTGCATCTTCTTTACTAGCTTTATCATTTGGCTTAGTGATAAATGCATCTTGACAATCGGTATAAGAAGAGATCACGAGTTTGAAGTTGAAGCTAACAAGTGCTGAGACGAGATTGTTGAACGACGGCTGGGAGGGGATTGGTAGGCAACAGCTAGGAGAGTCACACGGACAGATAATTTGTATAAGAAAATAATGTTACGTTTTTGCTATTAACTAATTAATAACTTTTAGTGTAATGATAAATGTTTGGTCCTGACACATTTGATGTGCGCTAGCCTCTAGGCATGGCATTACGCTTAGATAATAATATCAGAAAGTGAACATTTTAGTATATGTAGTACAAACACTTTGTGAGGCCTTCGTCTTAATACCAAAGGTATTTAGTCGCATCATATATTTAGTATTGATAAACTGGCTATGATACCACTTGTTAGGATCAAGTGTTTACCGCTACACCAAAAGCTATAGTTCACATAAAAAAAAAGCACACTGTGTACTATTGACTCTGTTCATAGCTTCTTTCACAACCAAATAAAGGACAAAGAGCCAATATCACCTTCTCTGAGGTTCAAATCCACCCCTCCCATGTAATGGTGCAATCGAGTACCACTAGATTACAAGATCCCTGACATTAAGTAGCATATTAATTACTAATAAAAATAGTAATTTTCGTCTCTATCAATTTGGTTATCATTTTACACAATGTGAAGGCATTTCCTGACTGCTCCCAAGTCCCATCATCCCAATTAAGGTCCACATACACCAGCGTAAGACAGTTCCTTGTGGGCTTTGTTTCCCAATTGCCTCATATTCTGTTGCATATTCTCCCGCTACTGTTTCTGTATGTTTCCATGAAATTTGTAGTTGTGAATGCTGCCCATATGTTCTCACATGGCCACTATGGTCCTCGCTTTAATTTGTCTTCAATGGCCCTAGCCTTTTTTACAATTGAGATTGAAACTGTCTTGTCAAATCAATCATTTGCATTTGGGATCAAAACTTTATAGTACATTGATATTGACTGGATCACTAGATGATACTAGTAACCTCTAGCCATATATATTCCATTTGATTTATGAGAAAACTTACCCTTAAATATAATTGTCTTTTGAGTAAAGTTCGTATGGTAGTTCTAGCTAACAAAGCATCAATTGTTATAGATCATTGCATGTTTATCTTGTATTGTGGACTCTAATTTAAAAATTATGTGTATGTAGCTCTTATTTTATGTACTTGTAAATAAATTGAAGACAAATAACATGTTAACTATAAACATAAAAACTGTTAACTACATGTACAAAATATAATAATTGTAGGCATATAATATGTTAACAATATATTACAGAGTATGTGTCTAGGGTTAACATATTATGTACTTGTAGTTAACAGTTTATATATTTGTAGTTAACATGTTATGTGTATTTAATTTATTTACAAGCACAAACCAAAGGTATAGAATATGTCAATTGCAGACACATAATCTAAAGGTTATTTTGGATTAAGGTCCACAATGCAATGTATAGTAACCCTGGTCCATGGTATAATTTGGCGCAAAACATCACAATGAGTTAAACCAGCCTATATTTTCCAAAGCTAATTGTCTCAAACTAAGAAGGCTAATATGCATATCTCATGGCATGGGAAGTCAAATTTATAATGTCATAATTACTAAGCTAAATACCTTATCAACTTAACTCGGGTTACTTTCTTAACATATATCATAATTTTATTAGTAGATTTTCTGTCACATGCATGTCTTAATTATAGTAAATGATAAGTGATAGTGATGTAAAACACAATTAATAAGAACATGGGAGCATGCAGAACAATATAATAGCAGACATTCAATCATGTAAATTAAGAGTGACAAAAATCAATGCCAACCACAGAAGTTCTTTACAAGATTATATTTGTTTACAAAGTAATATTTATTTTATATATTTTTTTAAATTTTGTTAGTACAAATAATAAATAATGGACTACGCACATGACCATGGAGGCCATTAAACTATAACCAAATAAGTTCAAAATTAAATAAATTAATTCCATAATTTAAAATAAAATCTTCAATTCAAAAAGTTACAAAACTCGTTCAAAATAATACTAGCCTCTAAGTTTAGACGAAATAAATTCACCACACAAATAAATGAATGTTAGTCGAATTGCTGTCAATTTCGATGCCAATGTTTGATTCTGTAAATTGTAATTGTTAGTGTCACTAAAGTATTTATACTTCCACGTGCATTCATAGGAAAAATTCTTTGCCTTTCTTGTCTTACAATGTGGATTGACCCCAAAAATAGAATCCAAATCTTGTGCTGGCAAAACACTAGAAGCTACCTATATAGGACTAATTCAGGTAAAGAGTTACTCTATCGGTCAATTTTGACTTGTTTGATCACTATTAGTTGTTTGGCTTGGTTAAACAATTAATATGAGTGTTTGATTAATTAACTTTTTGTAACAACTTATTGCTCCAAAATACTAAAATTCAAAAAGTTGTTCAAACAACTTTTCCGATAAGTTTTTTGAAAAAGTCATTTTGTATGTATCGGTTATCGATCAGCTAACAACTAATTCACTAAACATTTTTCTACAATCAACTAATGCTATCAACTAGTCAAACTCACTAACCCAATCAGCAAACAGCTCTTTACCTAACGCTCCCCTTAATAAATGAAAAATGAAACTAAAGTTACGTTGTTCCATCAAGGTGGTCTCATATATAATCTGTCAATTTATGAAGGACCAATGGATGGATAAAGGAGAAACATTGAAGAGGCAAACAACTCATCTCACACATGAAGTTTGGATGCCAAAAGGCTTACATAAATGTCTTTTACTTGTGCTTTTGCCTAACTACAGTCACAAAAATAGGACATGCTGAAAGTTACATAGGACCACAAACTGGCTTTTAGTTCAGTGCTAGCTAGGCAGTCAATGATCACTTGGCTGAATTTTTATTTTTATTTTTGACTTTTCAAACCTCTAAAGAAAGTTCGATTGCCGTGGCTTATTTAGGCCTTATATTTTTTTTTAAGGTTCTTAATTCATTCAATGTTTCAAAAAAAAAAATCATTCAATTTAATTTTTATCTTATTTGATTGGTAAAAATGCGAAATGCTAAAAACATTATAGTCCAATGGTATAGGTTTGAAATTCTCACGAGATTAATTTTAATATATGTCAAAAAAAGGGTAATAAATTATGTTTTATTGCTATTAGATAAAATTTTTGATGTTGTAGTACAATAGTAATGTATACATAAAATAAAATTTAGAAAAAAAAATAATGCAAAAGTTGATTGCTACTAGCGGGGACTAGAGATTTCTATTTGATGTCTTGGTTTTTTCTTAAAGCTTAATAGTGACATGACTTCTTTTTCCTTACCCAACTTTATATATACGAGCATTTGAATTTATCCAAAAGTTGAAAAAAGAAATTCTAAGAAATATTCTTTTTAGTTTCTTTATTTTGATATGATCTTTAATGCACAACGAAAATATTGTGTTACTATACCCCTTTTTAATGTTGCATGAGTTTGATCTTTTTAAATGATTAGGTTTTGTTGATTAATGCTGGAAGATAAAAGCTTTAATGTAAATAGAGAGAAAGTTTGAATAGTGATTCGACTAAACCCAACCTACCCCACTCTTCTCCTATATCTCCTAGAAGGGTTACGTACACTATGCTCTTAGTACAATATAGAGCACTTAAACTTTGATCACTAAGCCGGTCTTAAGTCTCAGCTTTTTTCATAAGACAACGATTGCTACTCCACCTCTTTCTACTTTCCTAATTAAGTAGAGGACAAGTTGGTTTGAACATCAAAGTAGTTCGAATCTCCAACTGTTTACTTAGCTTTAGTTGTTCATTGCGTTGCCAAAGCCTTGTTCTTGATGTAGAAATTGAGGTTTGGGTTTCTCTCTCACTAATAAAAAAGCTAGATTTCTTTAATGCTTGTTTGCACAATAATTGTGAATTTTCTCAAATGACCAACTCCTCATTCAGATTTGAATAGAGGCATTTTTAGACCCATTTGAATTTATCTGTTGGAGGGAAACAAATTCAAATTATCTTTTATCCTTCGTGCAATGACCAATGAATTTTAGGTTGGTTACTTTTGTCATATTTCTAGCCATTTGTTTCCGTTCATATGTACAGTGTAGAGCTATTTATACAAGAAAAGAACTAACCATAGCAACATATTCCAAACACCAAAACCTAGGGTTAAGAGTAATTCTCTCAACTAACACTCTATTTCTCTAACACCCCTCAAGTTAGAGCATAGATTCCAATCATGACCCAACTTGTTACATATATATCACATGAACCATAAGACTCCACATCTAGAACGTAACCATAAGTCTTGAAACTTTGAACCACACTATGCCAAGTCAGTCCACAATGCACATTGTCGCACCAACAAAGCTTCAACAAAGCTACAAACTAGGCCAAACATCACAACCACAATGCACCTGCCTCTCACGCCCCAAACCGTTAGTGCTGCATAAACACCAGTGTTTTCCTATTCTCTTATTGCGTGCATACAAACTGGTTCCTCTTGAACCATTCTTCTTCAGCCGCCGACCTTCCACAACAGTCGCGGCATATGCCGTGTTTCGCACCACTCCTGGCACATGTGTGGCCCATCTTTGCAGCACCCTTGTTTACTCACACTGAATAAGCTGCACTGACTCAACTCTCATATCCTGGTACAACTCCAAAAACAACACTAACCCCATAACAAATTAACTTAAAACAAGCGACAAAATATGATAAGCGAAACGCAAGCCCTCAAGACTTATTGACACGATAAACCAAACAACTCAAAACAAAAAACCTACTGCCTAATTATTTATCAGCTTCGATCCCCAGCAGCCACACCATAAACCTACTGCCCAATTATTCCCATCTTCAACACTTCAACATCAACAACACCATCACTCCACCAACCACAACCACAGTCGCTGGCAACCACCATGACCCCCACCACTACCGAAGAACTTCACCAGCCACCACTTCTCGCCATTGCTGCGGTTCTTCCAAGGCCATACTGGTGTTGTAAATTCCACTGTCAATGATAACAAAAGCTCCATAAAGAGCGAAGGGTCAACACAACCAGCAACCATCCACTATTGTTGGAGCTATTCTGCTGCGAATATGGGTAAGGCGACGAGAGAAGAGGGAAGAGGGAGACTCGACGGTTGATACACCAACACTCCAGATCTACAGGGCCTTTAGAGACGAGCCTACCAAAACAAACCTCGACCGGAGCGGCCGCCAGAATAGTTCGCACGCGGCGGCGCGTCAGAACTCCGGTGGCTGCTCTGCTTCCTCCGGAAACGTCACCTCCTCACTCCAACCAAAGCCACTACCCACTCACTCAATAAAATAATTTTCACATGTAGTGCAGTGATGACATCCTGGTTACCATTCTAAATGGGTGGTCATAGGTTTGAACTCCGGTCAATCATTATTACGTGGACTAAAAACACATAAAGTATATTATTCTAATTCACAAAATACATTATTTAACCCAGAAATTTCATTATTCTAATAACACATAAAGTACATTATACATTATTCTAGCTCATAAAACACATTATCCCCAGAAATTTCATTATTCTATAAAGTACATTATTCTAACTCATAAAATACATTATCTTACCCCAGAATGTTCATTATTCCAACACGCGCACGGAGCAAGAATTTTTTTTTTAAACATCAAAACGACATCGCGTGGTGTGGGCTTAGATTTTTTAGGCTGAAAATGTTTGAGGAAAGTATAGAATAGATACCATTTTGTAACTAATCATGAGTATTTGAAAATATAATACTATTTAAGTATTAATTAGGCTATAATAATCTCTCAAATACTTCATCCCAATCAATAATGCATCAATATATAAGCTAAGTAAATCACTAACTAACAACCATTAGCATACCAAATACTCTGAAAATATAATCCCAAACTATTATTAACGTACTTTATTCGTAACCATTATGCATATGTGTCTAAACATCTATCATATCATAGGCCGCAACTAATATATATATATAATAATTGAAACATTGCTGCGCTAAAGTTTAGAGAAATTTGTAAAACGATCAAGATGCTGCTTTGCCGTACCAGCCAAGCTTTAATTTAAACAATAAAGCACAAATTGCACACACGCTAGCTAGGGGAATAATTTGCTGATTGATGATATGTTTGGTAGAATACAATAATTGATTACAAAATAATATGATGTGTAGACAGGTAGCGCAAGTATTCAAAGTTTCAAACCTAACCTGGCCTGGCCTCTTTTGTTTACGCAATTTAATACCATTCATGCATGATAGAATAGATTGGTGTTAATTAAGAATCTTTTGCATGTACAAGAATGACATATATGATCGTTTATATCAGGATTATATCACATTAAATAAATTGCAATATGTTTAGGAGAATATGAAAGCAATTAAAGGATATTACTCAAACTTAAAAAGGAAATAGATATAGTAAAATAAGACTGCTAAAAGCTTCAAACAAGAAGAAAGAGTTTAGAAATTGTATGCTCAATATAATAATTACTCAAATTACACTATGAGCCATTCCATCTTAGTCAGAGGTCTTGGATTTAAGCAATGCAATTACCTTAAAACGCATGAGAAAATACTTTGTCATCTTTAGGAGGCGCTTGGTTCACCGAATATTAGATTACCTTACGGAATATTAAATTGATGGAAATGTTAGATTCTTGAAAATCTTAGGTTTATGTGTTTGGTAACGGTAATAAAGACAAATAGATTAAAATATAATGCCAAAAGCCCAAAATTAATAATAAGACAAGGAAATGTGTGAATACCTAAGAAATTGGAAGGTATCTCACATCCTGCCCTTAACAATAGCTAAAAACTTTGTGGAGGCCGGTTATGTTACATTCCTAGAAATGTGAGATAAATTGCACGAATAAAATTAATATTGAATTGATATGTGAAGTCTTTGTGTTTCTTGATTAAGGAAATATGTGTATATCATGGTTGCAGTAGGCACTAGGCTCCATTGAGGCTCAAATACATCCCCTTTCTATGTGGGGGTGCAACCGGGTACCACTAGACCACAAGGTCCTTGGCGTCCAAAAATTTTCCTTAATATTAATATTAATAAAGAAGTCGCATTTATGAAAAGGTGCCTAAAGAATTTTAAGGTTGGATCATGATTCACCAAACTTTACTTTTAGTTAGATATAATTAAATAACTATGAGCAAAAAAAAAAAAAAACTGTCTCAATGCAGAAGAACAAATTAGGAGAAAACAAAAAATGAGTGAGCAAAAAAAGAAAATTCTATAATATTTTTGTGTAAAAAATTTCCCACATTCCGGCATAAATCTTTATCTGAAATGACACCATTTTCTACCATTTCCTAAGAGAATAAATGAAAATTATTCTAAAAAAAAAAAAGAAAAAAAAAGAAAAAAAAAAGAGAGAATAAATGAAAAATATATAAATATATAAAGTCCACCGAATCCTTGATTCACACGCACGTTTAATCCCATTAGGTTATGACTTTATGACAAATATAATATGATAGTATGTCATCTTTTGCGGTTGAATGTTCGCCCTAATTAATGTGACACCACAAAATAACAAAATATTGTACTAATGTTAAAATAAACAGACTTCTTTTATTAAAGACAAAAATTTGTGTCTCACGGGTCTTAATTCGTGAGATGGACTGAATCTTTGATTAATGAAGTTAAAGATTCGACCCATTAATCAAAGATCCAACCTGTCTCACGCACTGAGACTCGTGAGACGGAGGGGTGGTGTGAGACAAGTTCTTCGTCTCACGCCACCCCCCTGTCTCCCTTCCTCTATCTCCGTTGGAGATGAAGACAGATGTCTTCGTCTCCAATAAGAGACGAAGGTGGAGGGGGTAAGGGGGTGGCCAGTGGCCACCCCGGCGTGTTTAATTTTTTATTAAAAATGTCAACTTATCACCATCTACATAAGCAGGCAACCTGAAGAAATGGGTGGTAATCTGATATCATGGAAAATTGCATATATTTGGAGTGTTCAGTGGTTTAATTGCACTTTTTAATTTTTTCGTTCAATAGCCTAATTGCACTTTCAGGTTACGTTCGGGGACCAATTTGGACCTTATTCATTTATTAAAATAAATTTTAATTCTTGGATGTCACGAGTTTAGTCTTCGCCAATGCCTTTTTTGTTGAACACTGTGGTATAGCATGTGGTTTACTCCTCATATGTAGTTTCGTGGCTTTGCCAAATGTATATTTGTGGTATTCATAAGTCTCACCCTCATAAAACCATAAGTTTGAATCAATTAAAGTTAGGGTTTATCACCCACATAACCCTTCAATTGTATTTAGGGTTTTATGAGGAATTAGAAAACAAATTTAAAGTTATGAATATTGTCTCATTAAATTTTATATACAAACAAAACTTAATTGATATCTTAATCAATCGAGAGATTGACTTTATAATATAGCTAACAAGTAAACGATCAAAATATTAAAAATTGGAAGAGAATAGAAAAAATTTATAACTAGAGAATAATCGAAAGACCGAACCAATTTATTATTTAGGTGCGTTTGGAAATTCAGAAAATTTTCCGAGTTTTCAGTGTTTGGCAAGGTGGAAAACTTAAAATCAATGAAAAATCATGTCTTGGTCAATGGAAAATATATCAAATTTTCAAGAAAATAACTTCCCCTTTTTCGGGGGAAGTCAATTTCCAAGTGCATCTACCGAGTTCTCGGCCCTCTCTCGTGCCTATCTTCTTCTCACATTCTTCCGGAAACCAGTTGGCCAGATTGGTTCCGAAACCAGTCTGGCCGATTGGTTTTTGAACCAGTTAGCCAGTGATATTTTTCTTTGATTTTTGAGGGTTTTTTGGAATGCAACTAAACACTGGAAAGGGAAATTTTTTCTGAAAAATATGTCATTTTCCAGAAAAAAATTTCAGAAGTGATTTTCATGGTTTCCAAGCACACCCTTACTTATTATATTAATATTCATAATAATCAAAAGATTACAAGATGCTGAATTGAAGTTAGAGAATAACTAGATTGCCAAACAAAACGATCGAGCTGCTCTATATCAGCTGCAATAGTACACTTTCAAATAACTAATTAGTTGATAAGAGTATAAATACCATGATAAGAACCCACTAAAGATTCCTCAATATAATTAACATCCGACATAGTTATTACCTCAATTAAGAAGAGTTTAATATAAATATTCCCCACAATCTTTGTTTTTGTTTTGCATGTAATGACAGCTAGTTAATGATGCTTTGCTTGTGGAATATTTATTGTTAATTAAAATAAAGAAGAGGGTGATGCTTAGTTCATAGGAATAACACTCAATTAAGTACTTGGGATGCAAGAATGTGTATATATGAGGAATCTTTGATTAGGCATTAGACCTAATTAACTTTTCTAAATACATACCTTTGCTAAAATCTTCCCACAGAGTTAGGGGAATCACTTAAAAGTTAAAGGAGACCATATGAATAGATTAGAAGTTTGCAAAATGAAAATTTACAAGTAGGAATATGTGTTATTTTATAAGTATTGAAATATAATAAGAAAAATAAAATAAGAATTCAATTTTATTGTTTATTTAGTTCATCACACTGATCATGAGCTAGCTAGTGTGTTCTATCCTTATTTTTCTTGTAAAATGGGAGCTATAAAATTCCCAAACATAATTTTTTAGTTTGTCTAAAGTACATTATCGTAAAGATTTTTACTTTTTAATAAAAAAAAATACATAGATAAAAAGAAATTTTTAAAGTATCAATCACGTAAGAATTCACGTGTAAAGCATTTAGTTATAGAATTCACTAGTGAATTTAAGGATTAAAACCACTCATTCGCTTTGAAGATCAAACATCTTTATTCGCAATCTTTCCAAATTAATGCAAACATTCTTTCATAAACTACATTATATGCATGCATGTTTGGTCCAATGAAAAAGAAGTTTTTCAACTTTGAAGCTCCTTGAAAAGTAAGTTTATTGTTCCTTAACTTATCTAACTTTAAGAATATTTCTTCTCTTTTTAATGTCTAGACCAATAACTTATAGAAGTATATAATTTTTAAATCAATGAAGTCAAACAACCACAATGCATATGAAAAAAATAATAAAATGAACTTGAATTATTCATTAAATGGTTTAATT
>CM008337.1:16897404-16914347 GCA_002525835.2 Ipomoea batatas | reverse complement strand
ACTTTTTTATAGTGAGAAATGATGGGCATATGTTTTTTGTACACAATAAAGTTGAATTTTTTAAAATTATCTTTTTAAAGTTGTAAGTCTTAGGGCTGAAGTATGATAGTTTTCATCGTTGTTTTAATAGGCCGGAGAATTAGATAAGTATTAAAAATTAAATTTTAAAAATAAATCTATCATCACTCTATAATTTTCTTTGCTTCTTTGATGTAGATTCTCTTCGGTGCATGTCACTCTATAAGAAACCAACCATACATACCAAAGAAAGAATTTTGGTCCCCAAGAAGATTGGTGTAATAAATAAAACTCTGACTGTACTTAAAACTTGCTTCTGACACAAGATAGGAGTTTGTATTTGAGGTGAACTCTTTATACGTACCCAGGCTTAATTTATTGCCTCATGAGCCGGTAAACAAATTATATCATTGACTATGTGATAATTTCATAATTGTTCATATTTGTACCCCATATTTTGCTTATGAAGTGTCACAATGTTGTTCAAAATGACCCTTATTTTGCTCATTTGATCAATTAGGCACAATTCATTATCTTTGAGTGTAAATGAAGGATTTTGGATGCATTTGGAGTCAAGGGGAGCCAAGGAGAAGCTATGGAAATGGATGTAACACTTCCAAAGGAGTCTAAGAGTGGTATTTCAATGGTTTTCATTATATGGACAAACAAAGGCAAAAGTGAAACAAGTGTAAAAAAGCTAAAATTTTCGCATAGATTGATCACTGTTTGGTATTTGGACGATATCTCAGCCTAGAAATATCCAAATGAAATTATTCTTGTTCCATTGGAAAGAACATTCAAAGAGCTACAACACTCATGAAGACATCAAAGCATAAAAAAGAAGCTAAAGAGATCAAAATCGTCCTTAAAGTTGAAGTTCCAAACTTATAAATGTCTTCCAAAACTGCCACTGTTTGGTATTCTGACATATCTCAAGCTAGAAATGTCCAGATGAAGTTATTTTTGCGTCATTAGAAAGAAAACGTGAAGGGCTACAACTTTCGTGAAGACCATAAATCCAAAATATGATGTTTTGAATGTCAAAAGACACAATCAAGTGCATAGCCGTGCTTGAGGCCGTGTCTTTAATTTCTTGTGCAATTTCCAATAGACACTGCCCAGAATGCCATTTTTTAGACATGACCATATCCCTAGCTGTGTCACCCACTCCTTGTTTATATATAAGCTGGTTTGGAGCATTTTCAACATGATTTTGACCCATGATTGAACCCTAAACATTCTTCTTCACTTCATTTCATATTTTTTAGGTTAGATTATTAGGTTTAGATTTATGTTCTTTAACACTTTTGTTTCGCCAAAGTAGTCAATAAAAAGGGAAAAGAGATATGCCAATGAGTTTAGTTCACAATGACCACATTTGAAAAAAGGGAAGATTTTTGAATGGTGGACCAGAGTGATTTTCTCTCTCTAAGCAAGTTTGATATGAATAAATTAAACCATGGTCAAAATAAATGTTTAATTTCTTTCATAGACTTAAATAGTATTCTTTCCAAGTGCCTAAAATAATAGTCAATTTTCAAAACCAGGCACTAAAAACTTTTTCGAAAACTAGTTATGATTATATAGTCATAAGCGTTACAAATCACTTATTCTTAGATCGTAAAAACAAGGTAAATTTGGGTACCAAAAATTATTAACACCCAAAGTCCCAAGCAAAGCTAGGTACCTAAAAATGTTTGAATTATTTATAAGAAGTTTGGTATTTCGATACCGGATGTTCTCAACACATGACTGAAAATAAATCTAGTCTAGTGAATTTCAAAAATATCGAAGGACCAAAAGTCATATTCGGTGGCACCGATCACTATGGCGCAACAAAAGGAACCGGGACAATTATTCGAAATGGATTAAAAGTTGAAAACGTATCCTACGTGGAAGGGCCCAAGTTCAATCTCTTAAGTAGAAGTCAATTTTGTAACAATGGATATTTAGTAGAATTTTTCAAAGACAAATGTCAAGTGAAAAATGAATCTATAAGAGAAATTGTACTGGAAGGGACAATGAAAAGAAACATGCATGTTGTTGATTGGTCTACAACAAAGAAGTCAATATGCCTAGTTGTCAACAACACGTACAAGTGCTACTGATAGACATATTTTATATCTTTATTTTACGTATATCTTTATAATATTTTAGCATAAATTATTTATTATTATATAATAATTATTTATTTTTAAAGTTTAGTAATAAATAAGTTAAATAAATATTTTATTTAGTTAATAACTTTAAGTTTGAGCCCAACAAGTTCTTAGCCTAATTCTTTGTTATGATTTCACTATTAATTTGAGTCCAAATAACAACATGGCCCATTTATCATTTGTTTAATAATTTTAACCCAAAATATATAACCTAGTCTACTAATTAAACAAAAGAAAATTTAAATGTTAGGTTGTTAATAGTTTCCTTGCTGCAGCGTACGTACCAGAAGCGAAAAAACCCATCAAATTACTTCGTCAAAACTGAAGTCCAGATTCCAGCGCAAATTTGAGGGAACTCCGACGAAGACTCGGCCAACAATGCGTCGGTCAGCATGGAAACGGACGGCATGGAATAATTTTACCATTTGGGTCTATTTTTGAGAGGTTCATATTAATTTTCAAATTAATTGTTTTCCTCAATTTACGAGTTTTTTGTTGGGATTAGAAGTGTATAAATAGCAGTGAGTTCTTGTTGTTGAGGAATCAGACTAGCTGTGCATAATTTGATAGTTTATCCAGTTTACAAATTTTTATTTTTCTGCTAAAATTTTCTGTTCATGGCCCTGCGAGGCTAATTCTCTAAACTTGGTCAAAAGATTACATGAACCCTGGATCATTCTGTACTGTAAGATTGAATTTGTTCTTAATGTTGAATTCATTTTTATTTGAGTAATTGATATTCTCCTGTGCTTTCAATTGTTTTATCTTATATAATTGTTCTAGTTAATTGCTAGGAGGCCTACTAGTTTAATTACTTAAACAGTTTATTGCTAGATTAGTTAACGATTCGTTCAATTGATTTTCTAATCTGTGTAGCAACTATGATTAATTTTATCATGGCTTAGTGTTAATTTAATCATAGGAAGAATATTAATATGAATTAAACATAACCGCATGTGTTTATGTTATTCAGTTTCGTTGATTTTCTTATTTTAATGCTGCTATCAAATTAAATATAAGTGCTTGTCTTGTGTTATTTGATAGTTAGGGGTAGTTGATACCGCTTGTGTTTGATTACCTATGACTAAGGAAAATCGGGAATTAATCCCACAACGAATGTTCAATTGTTATGAATTAATCGTGAATCTATGATCAGTTACTAAAATCCAGTGGTGAATGTTTTCTTAGACCAAGTATTAAAAGTTCAATTGATTTCTTTCGTAAACTTTGGCTTGATTATCATCTTTTCTGTTCTTATTTATTTATTTATTCATTTACTTATTTTGAATGTTAATTTCATACCGAACCCCCCTCTTTAATTCGAACTCATAAATCAAGCTAGTTACTCCTCGTGGGAACGATCCTTACTCTCACTACTACGTTTTTAAGGTTTAATTTGGGAGCCTACGACAGCTTGCCAGCTACTAGTTGGGAATGACACAAGAAGCTGAGTCATCTAAACTTCAAGACTATCAACAAACTCGCAACAAATAATCTAGTCAAAGGTCTACATACAAGAAAGACCAAATTTGCGATGCATGTCAAAGAAGAAAACAAGTCAAAACTTCATTCAAATCAAAGATTCAAGGATCATCATCAAGACCTCTTAGTCTACTGCATATGGATTTATTTGGTCCAGTAGACCTAGTAAGTATGAGTGGTAAGAAATATACTCTTGTTATTGTTGATGATTTTTCAGGTACACGTGGACTATATTTCTCAACAAAAAGAATGAAGTGGAGAAGAAGCTACCAGAACTACTGAAGCAACTCCAAAATGAAAAAGAACTCAAAATTGCAAGGATCTTGTTAAAAAGATGGACTTTTGCCTACTTTATAATTTTGTATATACATTCAGTTCAATCTAATGAAATTCTTTTGCACTCTAGACACTTCAGATACGGAGTATTTTCTTTTGAGTGTGTACATTTTATTTCAGTTTTATCTCATTAAGAAAATACTTCAGTGGACTTGAAATAAACATATGGTTTGTTACATTAAGTTTATTACCTAAGTACTCTAAGTCAATTTGCATTAATATTTGATCATAATGGATATTACTCGCGCTAATGAGGACATGTCATTATGGTTTGTGTAATCTTGTTCTTGGGATTTCATGTTTGCACCAAGTGGGAGAATGTAATGTTTTCCCTTGTATTATTATTATTATTAGGATTATTATTATAATAATATTATTATTCAGTATTTATGTGGTTCAAATTATTTAGGCTAAGTATTAGTATTTGGTCAACATTAGGTGATTGGTTACTATACCTACATTGGTGGGGTGTAGGTATATATAGACTCCTAATTAATAAGTCCTCTCACTGCTACTCATGCATACACCATCTAGAGTACTGAGAGAATTGAGAGAAGCACTTTCTTGTTTGCGGTGATTTCACAATAACCAAGAACTCCTTTCCAACGGGCAAATGTTACAAGCAATCAAGAAGACATGCAAGCTATGGTTGGAGGTTTGTCGGTTTATATTAATTGCCACATATCATATGCTTAAGGTGGATTATGTGCTTATAAGTTATAAGGTTCGGATGTGAAGACTTCATAAAAGGAATAAAATAAAACATTATTTATGCAGACCCAAAATATACTAGATAATATAGAGAATTAATATTATATTTCAGTTAATAATGAGAATACCAGCCTTCCAAAAAAGTAATGACAATACCATACCAGTCTTGATATTTGATAATAAACCTAGCACGCACACATACCATGCAAATACTACATAACATAAATCAACATTAGAATTTTTCAAAACATTTCACCCAGGCCAGGCCAGGCCAATACCAAAAACAAAATAAAACACCCAAACATTTCTACACTTGAGCGAGTCCAATTCTGTCCATAATCCTTGCAACAACATCCTTTGATTCCCTAAGCAGCTTCACACTCTTGGACAGCCGATTACGCTTCTCGGCAACCACCGGCGACTCCTCCAGCATCCTCTCAATCCCTCCGCCGTGAGGCGCCATCATATCGGCAACAACTTCAGCCTGCATCTCCTTATTCACCAGCTTCTGAATGCTAAAGAGAACATGCAACGCCATAGAATCAACTAGCCTCATCAAAACAATCTTCCAATACGCAATAATTCTCATCCTCGTATCAAACGCTTGACAAACAACATCGGTGCCAAAACCCCTTAGAAGGCTGATTTCAATTTCGTTGCCGTCAATATTCAACTTAGAGCCCTTGGAGCTGTCGTCATTCAAAAGCTCCATGAACTCTCCTTGCTTCTCCATCAGTTTATTCCATGTTGCCGAGTATTCTGGATTGCAAGAGTAATCCGCTATCATTTCCATCCCGATTATTTCCTCCACCCAATCAACAGACTTTTGCTTCATCTTCGCAATCAAATTCTGGGAAGCTCGCCTCATGGAAGACTGAAGCTGTGGGTAAATGTCTGCATGTTGCATCAAAACCCTAACCACGATCTTCTCAATATAGTCCCACAACTTGGCCACAAAATCTTGTGGCCTTGTAGATATTACCTTAACCCTTTTCTGCATAATGCTAAGGAACACTCCACGGGGAAGAAAATTGGGCAAACCAATCTCTTTTGCCTCGTCCAAGGCTGAAATTTCTTCCATTAAGAAATTATTGCGATCATAGCTCAATCGAGATACGCGCAACTCTTCCGCATACTCATCTAGCATTTCCACCAATCGTGCCTTGCAATGCATTTCTTTCTCATCCGGGTACTCATCAAACTCGCCGCTAACGAGAATTTTCCTCAGCGACTCCTTGGCAGAGCTGATGGTCCCCATGAACGCCGTCAAGGCTTCCGCCACAGTGCTTAGATTCTTGGGCAGGCTGTTCAAATCCGCCATGTTCGTAGACAGCTTATCATTGATTTTCCGGACAATTTCAGGCAAACATTTCGAGATAATGTTCCCTTGAATCCTCACCAGTTTCTGCGCCAGTATAGGAATGGATACCATTGATTTCTCAATCTTGGAAAGGAAAGGATGAGTCTGGAAAAGTTTTGCCTCTTCCATTCTCGCTTCTTCGTACGACTCTTCGCCGATTCGGTTTCGGACGCAAACGTAACCGAGCCCGATGTGAACATCGTCGGCCGTAACCTTCTCAAGCAGGCCTTCCGGTGATCGGTCCGCCTTTGTCACCACCGCAAGTGTTCTCTCCCCTGTTTTATCCACTTTCTGGGACATTCGGATAGACTCGCAAGTGGAGAAATCCACGCTAGCAGACAGAACATTAAGGATAATGCTCTCTTCGGGAGTAATATACTCCATGATAATGTTGGAGATTTGTTCGTAGATATCCTCAGGCTGTCCGTGAACCGGAACCCTAGTTATTCCCGGCAAATCCACCATGGTTAAATCCGGTACACCACACTTCTTCACTGTCAACGTTAAAGGGGCGTGAGAAATCCCCTTTCCCCGGCCTGCAACCTCCTCAGTAGCATGCACGATAGCATCTGCAACACTTTCTTCATTGGTTGGGACAATTTTTCCATTGAACTCCAAATGGAGCTCGGGCTCGCCAAGATTTGGGACATTTTTCAAACGCATGATTAGAGGAACCCTTGTACATATGCCCTGCCCTCTTGGCAGGCTGATTCCGGCAAGGGACTCGAGCACGCTCGACTTTCCCGACGACTGGTCGCCCACGACCACGATGGTGGGGAGCTGGATTCCCTCCTGCATTATCTTAAGGTGTCGGAGCTTATCGACACAATCCAGTAAAGGTCTGATCCTTTCGTTATACGACGAAACGATTGGTGCATCTATAGGAGATTCTTTGCATATCAGAGCCATGATAACAGCAATGTTAAGAACAGGAAGAAAATGCTTAGGGAGTAAGAAGTAGAGCAGTGGTTGATAGCTTTGAAGAGAGTTTGAAGCTTTTTATAGTGATTCTTGAACATCTTAAAAACAATTAATCAAAAAATTATCTCGGACAGTGAATGTAAAATTACTCCGTATTTATCTCATTGTGGGTCCCACAAAAAAATGTTGCCTTTGGTCGTGGGCACACCATAAGCGTGTCGCGGTGTCGGGGCACCTGCACTTCACGCGCCCGCTAGGTGCATTAATCTAATTTTTTTTTTTAAATATTATGTTTTGTTTCGTTTCTTTAATTCCTTTTTCCATTCTTCTCATTTTCTCTAGTTCTCTCATAGTCTCACTTTGCTGACTCCCTGAGACACTGAGACTTTGAGTTATTTCTAGTCTTATCTCTGATCTTGACGAATCGATTGATCTGTTCTCTCTTCTCTAAGTTCTCTATTTTATCCGATGCCGGTAGTACTTAGCTTGTGGAGTGGTGGAAGACCTAGCGAGCTGAGTGTAACGATGATTGGTGAAATAGTGACTGGTGTTCGTAGAAGCTCTTGTTCTCCGAGGAATTTTTGTGACAAATGAAGTAAATCACAAATCCTAGTTTTATATTCTTCATTTTTTCATGTTATTGTGAAGTTGTGATATATTGTGATATACAATGTGAAATATTATTGTGTATTTCAATATCTGTTGGTAAAATATTATTGGTGCGTAAGTTTATAGCTTTAGGTGCATAAGTTTATAGCTTTAGGTGCATAAGTTTAACGCTTAAGGTATTAAGTTTATAGCTTAAGGTGCGTAAGTTTATAATTTAAGGTGCCTATGTTTAAAACTTAAAATGCATCACTTTCTAATTTAAGATTTATCAGTTTAACCTTTAAGATGTGTAATTGTGTATGTTTAATGCTTAAGGTGCATTATTTTCCAGCTTAAAGTGCGTTAATTCAAGACACTTAATCATTTACATCCATGTTGCTAGAAAGCACATTTAAAAAAAAAATCTACAGTTTAAACCGTTGATCTAATCTAGATCAACGGCTCAGATCTAACCATATTTTTCATCGAAGAAAAATTAAACTTCGCACGTTAACCATCCCTATATGTATAAAAATTTGAATCTAATAGTACACTAACAAAGTAAATAAACAAACATTATAATGTATACAAAACTCAAAGTTAAATCTCCAACCAAACACCACCTTATTCTTTAAATAAATTAGTTTTCCTTAATCAAGAAGCAAATGGATAGACACATGCAACTCTTAATCATTCATTATGGTCTGCACACTGCAAAGACTGTAAGTCTCAGAGATTTGACTACTCATACAACTGTACAAGTAGATTATCTATCTACAGTGATCTAAAGCCTAAACATCATTATTTCTATTTATATTAATAGGAAAATACTACTTATACTTTTACATGACGTTTGGTTGGGAGGAGAGAATTAGGAAGAAAAATGATAATTCGATGGAATTGCAATTCAATGAATAAAGTAGGAATTGAACAATTTCACTTTTAGTCCTCGACTATTATGGCATTGTCACATTTTAGTCTTATTCTTTTAATTGTGTTATATTACATTCCTAACTTTGAACAATTTTCACTTTTAGTCATCGAATATTGTGGTATTGTCACGTTTAGTCATATTCTTTTATTTTGCCATATTACATCCATAACTTTGACCAACTTTCAATTTTAGTCCTCGACTATTATGGTATTGCCACATTTAGTCTTATTCTTTTAATTTTGTCATACATACAATAACTTTTATATTTTTATCAAAAAAAACAACAATTTTTTTAGTGAACTTTTGACATGCAACAATGATTCAATATGTATATATGTATTATAGTTATTATTTTTTCTTTTTAGCAATATATATATATATATATATATATATATATATATATATATATGAAGAAAAAAATATACCAAATAGCAATGAGATTGTACTTGATATATTTTATTTTAACTTTGTAACAAAGTTTCCCAATATGTGCATAGAAAGATTAAAAAATTATTTCAGTTAAAGTAATGTGTGTGTGTGTGTGTGTGTATAATTGGTATATATATTAGTAATTTAGTATAAATAGGTTCATTATATATTGGAAACGACTTAGAGAAATATATTGATATTATATTCAACTTTCTTGGATCTCTCACACACTCGAAGTTTATTTGTCGTGACTCGGATATGGTAAGGAGCTATAAGCCTACTCGAAAGATTTTCTATCCGTTAGGGTCATATCTAAGATCGTAACAACGAGTACATTCATTGGTAAAAGTATCCTCTATCTTGTTTTATTTTTTTAGTATCTCTTAGAAAATTTCAAAAAAAAAAAAACAAAGAGAAAGAAAAGAAACAGTGGAAAAAAACAAAGAAAACAAAATCTTTAAAAAATAGGAGAAAAAACGACAGCAACAAAAAAAATCAAAAACATTTTTTTGTTTTTTTTTTTTTTTTTTAAAAGTTCCATCTTTATTTTTCATGGCCAACTATAACACCTTGCAAGTTCTTTCAACTTCTCAATCTTGAGTAGAATCTTTGTCTGAAATCCGCCAACAATTTCATAACCAAAACCATTATTACCTTCAAGCTTTGAAAGCTCTTCAACATTCAATTCCCTACATACTTTAACCCAAATCGTTGATTCCCTTCAAACATATCACAAGCCCCAACACCACACAAATCACCCTAGCCATTTTCATTTTCTAGTCTCTAATATTATTTCACCATCAATGGGAATTGAGCATCCTGATCCCCGGCCCTGTTTCTTGGCATCAATTTCTTTTGAAGAATGATCTTCCAAAATTTGATGACAAGGATCCTTATGCTTGAATTTTCCAGTCACAATAATTTTTTGAATATCGTAATGTGTCGTCACATGAACAACTTCTTTCTTGTATTTCAATTATGGTTCATGGTGAAGTCTTGGAATGGTTTCATTTGATGAAAAATAATGGATTGTTGCGTTCATGGGATAATTTTCTTGAGTAGGTCAAGTTTTGTTTTGATTCAGTTTAATTTGAGGACTTTACATTTTGATTTTCTAAGTTACATCAAGTTCATACTGTGGAAGCATATCTAGCTAAGTATGAAAAATTTCCCATGCTCACTCCAAATAAAGGTCAACAACATGAAGTTTGGTACCTAGAACATCCCATTGAATATTTCAGCACAAAGTATGAGAATGGTTTAGACGTGGATCTCACACTAGCTAGAGGAGCATGTAACACTTTCATAAGATCATCCATCAGTCGAGGTCATGGAAGTGTTACAAAACAAGGCAAGTCAGGAGAGTATGTCATCCTGAAGTCATGATAACACTCAGAAATCTTTTGAATCATTTTCACTAACAATCAACCCTCAGTCAAGATGGCATGAATTGAACTTCCTCCACATATATGGTTCTATTTTATCCCTCTTTACACCTTGAGGTCAAGGTGCTTTTTGAAGGTGTGGAGAGTGATGCACATAAAAGGAAAGGAATAATTATTGGTGTAATTAGTGGAGCTTGTAAAGTGCTCATGGCTTACGGGAAGGCAACCAATGCGCTGACTTTTTAGCAAATTTGGGCCAAGATTCACCGAGAGGAACGACTATCCTAGATCATCCTCCGGAAGGTTTAAGAGAGTTGCTGATGCGCGATTCTCAGAGCATTGCATCTTGTAGAAGGCGCTAATATTCGGGGCCCCGGGCCCCTCCCTTTCACCAAAAAAAAAAGAAGATAATTGAGTAAATATTAATATAAAGAAATTATGTATATCATTACTTTGTATAGTTAGTATAATTTTAGTAGGTTAATTATTATAGGTATTAATAATTTAGTATAAATAGGTCCATAAGATTGCGATATATAATTACTACGTTCAATAAGCTATTCTGGCTACTTTGATTAAACCATGAGATTTAGTTTTTAGTTTTTAACTTCACGATTACATATAATATAATGTTTTTATTTTAGTTTTATGTTTAATATTTGATTGTAATTTTTATATATATATATATATATATATATATATATATATTGATACAAAAGAATAATTGTGAAGAAAAATCATATTTATTAATAAAAGATAATACCTCCGTAATTTTTTGATGTGATATGAAAGTGGAGTACACTTTTAAAAGTGAGTTAGAATCATAGAGATGTAAATTAAATAAATAAATAAATAAAAAGTAAGAGAATTACGAATTTAGTGATATGAAAATATGACTAACTTTTGAAAGTGAGAAAATATTACATAGATAATTCTAGGCTAGAAGCCTAGCCTAATTGAGTAATCGGTAACCTGCTATACCATGTAATTCACTGTGCGAAAGGGTCGTTTGGATTTTGTCTTTATTTTTTATTTTATTATTTTGGAGGTTTATATGAAACTTTTTCTAATTAATTCATTGGTGCAACTAATTAAACTTTAAAAATAATTTGAGAGTTTATTTGTCATTCTTTTTACTTTTTATTACAGTACATAATTATTAAAAATAGATGTCTATTTAATTTGGGATACACTAATTAAAAGATAAATAATTCTAAAACATGATTTTATTAATTTTATTTAGCATACATTTATTGGGTGGCGTATAATTAATAATGGAATTTTGACTTCCTCTATAACAATTGTCAGGCTTCATAGTGAGGCAAGTCACGAGCTAAGTTCTTCATGGCTTGCGACTGGCCGGAAATCACGCCGGCGGTCGACGAATTCTCTGGCAAGACGATGGAGTATCCGTCGTCCCACGCACCCATGTCGTGCGCCATCAGCTGCCACACCATGCTCCCCGCCATCGTCCCTCCGGCCTTTGCTAAGTCATATGTGTTCTTGTAAACCGCTGTTAAGAAAGAGTCGCGAACGCCGATGCTAAATCCTCCGTCTCGGCTAGACTTGCCGAATTCGGCCAACACCAATGGCTTCTTCACTACGGTCTTTGCGTCTTCCCAGTGGCTCCTCATCCAATTCTCCATGAATTCCATTTGTGCATCGTCACTTTCTCCCGAAACCCTAACAACAAAGATCGTGTTTGGTAAATATTTGTTAGCTGATAGCTGTTAGTCGATTAGGTTAGTAGGTTTTATTAGTTGATAGCATTATTAGCTAATATAGAAAATTGTTTGGTAAATTAGTTTTTAGCTGACTACGTGCAAAATAATCGATTTTCTAAAAAAACTAATTGAAAAAGCGGCTTTGAATAAAAGCATTTGGAACAAAAATCTGTTACAAAAAGCTAATTAATCAAATACTCATATTGATTGTTTAAACAAGTCAAACAGCTAATAGTGGTCAAATAAGTCAAAATTTGCTGATAAGTTCGTTAACTGTGTTATCAAATTTAATTGAGTCATTTCGGTTGCAATTAAAGGAGATAGGTTATACCATTGATCAGTGTATGCATGGATGGTGGCAAAGTCAATTTCAGGAACAAGATGGTTGCTAATGAAATCAGTTCCCACTTGGTAGCCTGGGTTGAATTTCTCCCTATCAGGTTCAGAATCTCCATAAAACCCCTCCATTCCTATCTCCAACAGGTGCTTGTTGTCCACTGATTTCACGTAACTTGCAATTTCTTCAACCCATCCCTGTTACATGTCTCATTTTTAACCAATAATTCATGTTAGCAACGGTATGTAGTTTTTCAGGTACTGGTAAATTTTGGTTAGCTTGATTTTTAAGAATTTTGTTTAATAGTTAATTCAATTTGAAAATATTGATATGAACATATACTACGTTGTAACAGAGTTATTAGTACTCAATTTTTTTTTAAATATTGATTAATTAAATTAATGTAGCGGTTAACTCGATTGCATGTGCATACATATGTTTTAAATTTTATAATTCATAAATCATATTATTAGACCATATAGTTTTTAAAATTTTAGCATTTATATATTGACATTATTTTGTGGTGAGGAACTATGAATTCAAATATTTTTATTTATAAACTTTAAGAATTTAAAGTTTGAATGAAATATTTCGATTAAGAGGTTTACTAATTGATTAATCTATAAAATTTTCAATTCGGTTTATTTAAAATTAGAAATCTTTGTTTAGTTAACAGTTAAAACATTTTGGGAAAAGGGGCAAATAAGCCCTCAAACAATACTCAAAAGTGCAATTAAGCCCCCAAACATTCCGGTGGCCATCCGCCGGAATATTGGCCGGAAAATGTATGACCGGTTGTTCACCCGGAACAACCGGTCATTTGGGTCTAAATGCACTAAAATAACAAGTTCGTGTGTTCAATTGAACTTTTTGAATGTTCGAGGGCTTAATTGCACTTTTGAGTAATGTTTGTGGGCTTATTTGACCCTTTTCCCAAACATTTTTGAAACTAAGTTAATTTAATTTAGAATTAATATTGTTCATTCATCTCTACAAGAAAATAAAAATAAAAGAGACGACATTGTACTCACGTTAACCGTTTTTCCAGAATAATCCTTCTGGCAACGTGGTTCATTCATGAGTTCCCATGCCATGATGATTGGGTCATCCTTGTATGCTATTTCAGTAATTGTATTCACTCTGGTTATAACTTTCTGCAGTGTTTACACATTCAAAATTATATACATACAAGAAAAATCAAAATTATATACATATGAGACACTTAAATCGTGTAAAAGTAACATTTTGTATTTAGTTAATTACCTTGATATGGTTCTTGTAATAGCCTATAAGAACAGGATGAGTGTAGAAGTCATCTTCACTATCGATCTGTACGCCTGAATCTCTTGCCCAGTTTGCATATTGCGCTTTGCCTCCAAAGTCATGCCAATTGTTTACAAAGCTTAATATTAAGTGAATCCCATATGTCCTTGCTTCCGAAATCACAAAATCAAGTCCCTAAATATATATAGTTAAATTTTAATATTTGTCATAAATATATTTTTTTGAATAAAAAATTTTATGAATAGCAATTTTCTTATTTTATCTGTAATTTTTAAAATTATCAAAAGGACAAAACAACTAGTTAAGTTATCAATTTGGTGGTAATTTAAACCAAGTTGGTGAAAGTGTTAATTTAGTAAGCACAAAATTACTAGTTTTATTCTTAATGAAAGTGACTTATTGATCATTTTGAATGGACTGGAATTGATAGTAACTGCAAATTTTTCTGGTTACGAAAAAAAATGTTGAAAAAATGAACCTGAAAAACACGTTCGTCATAAACGCCCGGAGAGGTTTGTAATGCATTGTATTGGGTGCCGTCACTGAAGGCCCAAGTCCGGCATACAGAGAGGCCGGCGGCCGAAGCTTCTTTAAGCACCTCCGTGACTTTGTCCCTCTGATCGGCGTCACTCGCCACATGCATCAGCCAGTACGAATTGAAACCGTTAAAAAGAAACGGCGCGCCGTTGAGCTCGAAACGATCACCGTTTCTCGTAATCCACCCATCCACTCTCGGCAGCCTTTGGTGGGCTAAAGAGTGGGATAGCTCCGCCATGGCGTGCGACTGGGAGGAAAGGACAGCGGCGGTGGAAGGATTTTCCGGCAGGACGATGGAGTATCCGTCGTCCCATCCGCCCATGTCTTGTGCCATGATCTGCCACACCATGGTCCCCGCCATTACGCCGCCGTTCTTGGCCAGGTTGTAAATCTGCCCGTAAACCGTAGCCATGAAAGAATCTCTGACGCCGACGCTGAATCCTCCGTCCCGGCTTGATTTTCCGAATTCTGCAAGCACTAAGGGCTTCTTAAGCACTGTGTTTGCATCTTGCCAATGGCTTGTTATCCACTTCTCTACAAATTCCATCTGAACGTCCTCACTTTTCCCGGGAACCCTGTAACTCACTCACATATATTGTTAGGATCAAGTACTTAATTACCACACACTTAGCTATAGCTAGTAGTGAAAATTCAACTTTTTTCTTATACACATACAACCATCACATTTTCGGAAAGTCGGCTGGGTGCTGAACTTTGCTTTTTAAGTCCTTTATAGGCCTGCCTCTGCCTAATAATTCCTGGTGCTAAACTAGGCCTTAGCTTTACCGAACTCTGCTCAACAATCCCAGTCACTGGATGTTAGACTAGACCTTTACTGGTCTCAGCCCAACATATATGTTAATTTTTATGCGTCAAATTAAACTTAGCTTTGAGCTTGCAAAGATAGATATGATGTTGAATTGCTTGCTTACCATTGATTAGCATATACATGGATGGTGGCGAAGTCAATCTCAGGAATAAGGTGGTTGCTAATGAAATCAGTTCCCACTTGATAACCAGGGTTGAATTGCTTCCTGTCAGGCACTGAGTCCCCATAAAATCCTTCCATTCCTATCTCCAACAGGTGTTTGTTGTCTATTGACTTCACAAAGCTTGCCATTTCTTCAACCCATGCCTGCAGCCCGGCCGTCAGGTTTTTTTAATAATACATGGATTTATAATGTTAAACAAACTACAATATGCACGAATTATAACAGACATATATTATATTTTAATAACTTTGAGTAAACTCAGTCTTATGACTTTAGAGTTGATTAGCTCAAACAAAAAAAATGAGAATATATATGGAGTCAAATATATGACTTTATGATTATCAAGTCAATATTTGACCAATTTGGTTGGAGTTTTCATATACTTTATATTGAAAATGATTTTGTAATGATTTGCATTTGTGATACTATTTAGAACGTCATAATTACAATATAAAATGAGAGATATTTAATTTGTCAAGTTTTTTATAAACATTGTGTAAGACATCTCTAAGAATAAAGATGCAACTACTTATTGGTTTGACTATTTTTTTTCCCTTCAAATGTTTGTTGGGTGCGTGGTTGGTTATGTTTTGGGGAATGCAATATAACACTGATGACATTACTCACATTAAGAGTATTTCCAGAGTAATCTGCTTGGCAACGAGGTTCATTCATTAGTTCCCAAGCCATCACGGTTGGGTCATCCTTGTATGCAATTCCAGTAATGGTGTTGTTTCTTGTTATAATTTTCTGCAAAAAAAAAAAAAAATGAATAAATACATGCAAAATTCACACAAAATATAAAATTAAAATAAATACACAAGCCATGCATGTTATAGTTACTATTCAAGTGAAACACATCTCAATATATAGTTCAAAGGCTAAACTTTAATTCGATTATAATTTTTTTTTAAAAAAAAATTTATTTAAATCACTATTTCATATGATTTCGTGCCAATTAATACATTTGTGCATGCATGCATACTAATATAAATTATACGTAGTAATAATTTAGTCTTGTGAGTTAGACATGACACATTTTACCTTAATGTGGTTCTTGTAATAATCTTTGGGGACTGATTGAGTAAAGAAATCATCGTCATTGTTAACCGGTGCTCCTGCATTTCTAGCCCATTGTACATATTGTGCTTTGCCTCCAAAGTCATTCCAATTGTTCACAAAGCTTAATATCAAGCGAACCCCATATTTTCTTGCTTCCGAGAGCACAAAATCAAGCCCCTAAGATCACCAGCCCGGCAACAATACATAGAACATTATACATATAAACAATAAACATATAGTTCGACTATCAATTTAAATTTTTAGTTGAGACAGAACACATGCATCTTCAATTTGGTTCACCTGAAAAACGCGCTCATCATAAACGCCGGGGGATATTTGCAGTCCGTTGTAGCGGTTTCCGTCGCTAAAAGCCCAAGTCCGGCACACCGAGAGGCCGGCGGCGGAGGCATCCCTGAGCACCTCAGTGACTTTGTGCCTGTCGTTGGGCTCACTCGCAACGTGCATCAGCCAATATGAGTTGAAGCCGTTGAAAAGAAACGGTGAACCGTTGAGATCGAAATGTGCACCATTTATTGTAACCCATCCTTCAACTTCGGATATTGTAGTAGCTTTCATGAAAGAAGCCATTGGCACGAGTGAGAAGCTAAGTGTGTTTGAGATTGCTAATGTTTTGGAGATCAGAAGGTGTGAGCTGATTGGTTGGATTATAGGGTTATTTATAGT
>CM008337.1:16808757-16819539 GCA_002525835.2 Ipomoea batatas | reverse complement strand
TACTTTTACTTTGGGTTGTTCTTGTGATCACGACCATTGAAAATACCACTCTTTGACTCCTTGGAAGTATTTCATCCATCCTCTTGGTTTCCCCTTGGTTACCATTGCCACCAAATACCTTTACAAGCATTTTAAGTATTAAGCATGTTATATGATATGGGAGTTAGATTATAGTTGTGTTTTAAAGACTTGAACATGGCTAAGTAACTTATGATAATGCTAGTATGTGTGTTATAGAATATAGTAAGAAGGTATGTTGATGTGTTATATGTTCAAGTTTGGTAAATTGAAACACTGAGTAAGTGGTGATGATTATGCTTAATTATCACTATGGGTGATAATTAAAGTGCTATCTAATTGACTAAAGTATGGAGAAATGTTTCCAAAGAGAGGTAAAACCTTAGTTTCTGAGCAAGAGGAGGAGGACCTTGATTAACCCACGGGTGGCATATGCTCTGCATGAAGTGCCTTTGCCCAGCGGTTGTTACATATTAAAGATTATGCCGTATGACATCCAATTCATACTTATGCGACGTCTAGTCGCTGGGTACTATATAACTCGTCGGATGCGGTATTCCCACGGGGGTGTGCACACTTAAGGTATAGTTACCCCGATGATTGCGGGCAGGTTTCGTTTTGACGGACCCGGTTAGGCCAACTGGGAATCATTTTAACGTACCTGGTGCCAAGGGATCAGCGTTAGATCGAGGGATGACCACTACCCCGATCAATGATCCAAGTGGTCAAAGAGGGAGACAATTAGAGTGCTCCAAAGGCCTCACACTTTTGATGAAGAAACTAAGTGAATTTTTGTAAGGAATTATGGTTACTCGGTAGCTGATATGAGAAGGGAATGGTGAATAGTTGGGCACAGTGGTGTGCCAGGACATTCTCGGTCTATGAGATGTGATTGATGGAAAGTTCTTTGGGAGGAACGGTTGAAACTAGTTTGAATAACTACAGGTTTGTCCGTAGGACAAATATTATTTCCTATTTGTAAGAGAATTCCAATTTGACTAAGTGATATGATTTCTTCTACGTATTTATATGTTTCACTGTATTGTCATACTTTAACCAAAAATATATGTTTTAGAAAACCTTTATTTAAGTTTGGGCGATCCACGGATCTCCTTGCTTAGCCGTCGTGCTAACTGCACTTCATTGTGCCCCTTTATTAGATGCAGATTAGTGTGGAGGCTGTAGCCGATGAGCTGGGTGGAATGGGAGTGCAGGTTGAAGTCAACTCTGATATGTATTAAGTTGATGTTGATGTTGTAGTTTGAAGTTGTAAGTCTAGCCTGTGCACTTAGAGTGGAGTTTGTCAAGAGGTGATAGAATTCACTCTAGGTGTGGCGGTAGCACCCAGTTTTCTGCTGATAAGATGTAAGCTTCCGCTGATGTATTATTAGGATTTTGTAATAAATCCAAGTTGTGGAAATCGGGGTGTTACACATGCCCTCACTTAATTTTCAGTATAGGGGCTTTGGCGTAAGGGAGGAAAATTTGGCTAGGGTGTGCACATCGTTCCCACTAGTGGGATCGGCTTTTAGGCCCCAACAAAATGAAAGACGAATTTCCAATAATTGCATGATTATTCCACTTTCACTTAACTGTTCTTGGCACTTAGATGATTAGGATTTGATAGTATGCTTGCTTGAGGATAAGCAAGGTCTAAAGTGTGGAAACTTTGATAAGCGCCAAAAACAGTCAAGTTTTGTGACATGTTTAGATAACATAAAAGTTTTTCAGCACCCAATTGTGATCATCTTTCATGGATAAACCTCTAATTAACACCTAATTGACAAATCCAATTCAAAGAATGCATTTTGAGTCATTTCCGCAGGATATAGCAAAGTCTTGGGCCAAAAGAAGCAACAAACGAAGAATCAACTAGCAGGAGGCTGCCACGCACCATCACACGCGTGTGAGCAGGTGTGGAATAATTCCAGAGAGCTGCCACGCAAGGCCACACGCGTGGTGACGGGCGTGGACGCGCCCAGTAGGGCAACATCGGAATTTCGACTCTTTGGACGGCTATTTAAACCCTTCTTTCTCATTTTTTTGGGGAGGACTTCCCCAATCATCAGATCTGATTTCTCTTTTTATTCCTTCCCCTTTGGGGAGGAAAAACACACTCATTCCCATTAGATTAGTATAGATCTTTTAGAGTTGAAGATGGATTGAAGATGTAGAACTCACCATTCCTTTGGTATAATACTCTTTCCATTGGGATTGCTTGTTTAGATTTAATGCATTTTGTATTTTGCCTTGTTGTTTGAATGATCTTGATGATCGAGTAGAGTAGTTTGGGTGTGTGTGCCCTTGTTAAACTATAGATTGATGCTTAGACTTTGCTTTATGATTTTGAGAATTGTAGAAGTAGGATTGATGTTTGTGTGGATGATGTTGTTCAAGCTTTGCTTCTATTTCGGCCGGAATAGTTAGTAAACCGAGTGGAAGTGAGAGAGTGCGCGATAACGGCCTCTCACGAGCCCAACTCACCCATATCTCCGCTCTTAGTCCGAAAGGACGAGATCCGAGAGGAGTGGTAGACTAGGCGTTCGATAAAATGCCTCAACCGAATGAGGATTGAGAGTCTGAGTGTGACGCCACTCGGTACCAATACCGTGACTCCCTTACTCAATCGCGAAACTCGTTTTTCTAACTCCCTAGGATGATCAATCGATTTGTATAATATCGGTGCACACCCCCTTTATTTCCTTTTAGATTGATTAGTGTAATTACATTCCTACAACCCCCAACTTACTTATCAAACCAACCTTTCATCATACTTGCAACTCTTACCTCTTAACATCATCAATGTCAACACCAATTTGTTCCTATTCGCCATCCTTGAGAAACACGACACTCGGGGAGTCTTGACTCTTCGTTTTACCACCTTCATTCACCTCACCAAATACCACAGCATCAGCATGGCTCCCAGGGCCAATTTGGCGCAGCATTCTGCTCCTACGGATGATTTATATTAAGCTCCTTTTTCGAATGTTTTGTATCCTGACACGGGTGCAAATGTGCATGCTATGCCACGGTTGGATGAGTTGCAGAATGTTGAGTCATATTCTGGTGGTGAGTCGCTTCAGGTTGGAGATGGCACTGGTTGCTTATTTCTCACACAGGTTCTTTTTCTGTTCCCTCGTCGTTCCGGTCACTGTGTTTTAATAATGTCTTGCATGTTCCTCATTTACAAGCATCGTTATTATTTGTTCAAAAGTTTACTTATGATAATAACATATATTTCAAGTTTCATCCTAGTTGTTTTGTTGTGAAGGACTGGCACACCCATCAGGTTCTTCTTAGTGGTTCCAGTAAAGGAGGGATGTATAATCAATTAACTGTTTCAAGAAGCATACACCCTTTCCACACTTAAAATAAACATCGTCCTCGATGTTTCCATAGGGAACGGAGGAAAAAGGATATATGTTTAAGGGTTCTACACACGCCGTTTTTCCACATTTAAAAGTGTGAACTGGGCTAAACAGTTCTAACAAATAGACTACATCCATCACAACAATTTCATGCAGCTCTTCATTTGCGATTCTAGAAAATAAAGTGATCAATCAAAACAGGGCATTGAATCACGATAAAAGAAATACTTACAATTTGTATCCTTATCAAAGTTTGCAATCTGAGTTTGCCCTTTAAACACGGTTAGAGTAAAGGTAAAGAAATAAATTAGGAATTGCAATTATTGTAACACCCCGTAAATTCGTTCAAGCCTTTCGTTCGTTAATTAATTCCTTGGGCAATTTAATTAATTCCATTTGGGCTAAGTCTTTCTATTTAATATATATACACTTGTATATATAGATATTCTTGAGCCTAATTTAATTATTCTAATCAAGAGCCCAATTAATTGAATTTATTCTTGTAACGGGATTTTATTCAATTTGGATCCTTACAACCTTTGTAATTAAATATTCCTACAAGCCCAATTTATTGATCTTATATTATATATATATATATATATATGTAATGATCCTAAGACATTTTATGAGCTTCCTTGTCCTAATTATTATATTTAATTGTAAGGGGTAAATTCANTAACGTTCCGGCGGCGGCGGCGCCGGTGAATGTGGGGTTGTCGGAGAGGGAAATCCAAGCCATTAATGATTCGCCGTTGGATTCGTCGGAAATGTGGTCGGAGATGGCGGCGGGGTTTCATGTTATGGGAGATGATCAATCCATGGTTTTTCCTACTAGTGAGTATGAAGATGAAATAGATGATTCTCTTTGGGATCTTTAGATTATCACTTGAAAGGTTTTTGTTAAGTGAAATGGGTTTACTATGCCACTTGCAGATCGTGTAGTTGACATTTAGCTGTCACTACCATTTGCTTTTAGAGAGTCAACTTATTTGTATTACACTTATGCTGCATGCTTCATTGTATGATACAAAAATATCTGTTTTACTTAATTATTCCATTGTAATTGCTTTGCAGGTTTAATCTCTGATAGTTATTCATGATCTAAATTTAATGATACATTGTGGAGAAGGACACAGTATCTGAAACACATTATAGGAGTTACACCTAATGTGGTGCGCACCTTGTGATTAATTACTAGACACTACCATTTCACCTAATAGGTCAGTGAGTCACAATAATTTAAACTCTCTCCACTATAATATTAGGTCGGGGTGTATGTACCTTGGGAGCGAAGAAATTTTGCCTTTTGTAAGCAAGTTTTTAAATTCTTAGGGGGTGTATTCAATCATGACTTTCATAGAGTTTTAAAAACTTTTACTAACTTTAAAAGTTTGGCGGTATTCAATTTCGACTTTTAAATACTCTTTAAAAGTCTACCGGTATTGGATCCAGACTTTTCAAAACTCTTTAAAAGTATACTGGTATTCGATTTAGACTTTTATAGAGTATTTAAAAGTCTACTGGTATTCAAAAAGTTATTAACTTTCGTAGATTTTGTCAAAATAGGATTTGTGTAAACTTTTTCTTCATTAATATAAATAGATGAAATCCGACCCTCCAACCCCAAACTTTTCAATATTCTCTACAGACTTTATTTCTCTATTTAAACCAGAAGAATTTTTCATCAATTTACGATACATTTCAAAATATTTAGAGGAAAAAAGTTGCAATCGCAACAAAAAAATTGCTGGGATCGCAGCAAATTAAAAGCTTGCTTGCTGCGAACAGCAGCAACAACAACATAATTATTTTTTTTTCAAAATACATAAATATTCTGTTTTAATTTAAATTTTATAATTTTTATTTAATTAATATAATTTAATATAATTGTATATTAAATAATTATTAATATATGTATTTGTGTTAAGTTGATTTTTTTGAGAGATTAATATACTCTATTTTTGACAATCGATATTTATTTTTTATTTTTTTACAATGCATTAATTTATTTATGATTTACAAAAATATACTTTTGTAAGAAAACTATAAATAATATATTAATAGAAGTTATGGAATGTTAGTGAGGGTGTATTCAATTTAGAGTTTTTAATGATTTTTGTAGACTTTTAATATGAAAAAGTTTTTAAAAGTTTATAAATATTTGTTGTACGGATATTTATAAACTCTTACAAAGTTGATAAAAGTTTAAAAAATTCTAAGAAAGTTTACAACAACTCTATAAAAGTCACTTAAAATCCATCATTTTAAAAGTATTTGAAAGTATTTAAAAGTTTCGATTGAATACAGCCCCCTTAGTATTGGGGATTTGGTCCTAAAATAGTGAATTAATACCTGATTTGGTCCCTCGAATATTAAGATTTCACCACTTTGGTTATCGACTTTCAAACTTACTCAATTCTATCAACAATGCAATTCTGACCTAAAATAGTTCTTTGTCCAAATCAAAATAGTTGGTTAACAATTGCATAGTTGTGATCAAATTGAGGAAGTTTGAAAGTTAATGACCAAAGTAGTGAAATCCTAATAGTCCAAATACAAAATCGGGTATTAACTCCTAAAATTGTTAATGAAACTCTTACCTGCATCAATAACGAATTGGAAATTTATTACATCATAAAAAAAATTAAGAAGTAAATTTTTACTACAAATAAGTAATTATATTAAGCCATGACCACAACTAAGTAATTAAATTTAAGTCGATCACAATTAAGAAATTGAAAGTTTGAGTTTTTAATAATCGAATTTGATGATCATTCCCATTTTATTTGTATTGGGGTTAAGACTTAAGAGTATGATTGCTAATCACCAAATAAAGCAAAGCATGCATGTGACAATATAATAGTAAAACTATTATTTCCAGTATGATTGCAAGTTAGTCCCATTATTTGGCAAATGTTTTTGGTAGGGAACCTCGAAGCCAGTAGCACAATGTGGAAGTGTGGTTTTATATGATGCTTGGAAAAAGAGTGTAATCAACCTTAATTCTACTACAGTATTTAATTAGGTAGACCGCTGCAATTTACACTATATATCAATAACGTATCAAATACTCCGATCCGTACTTTTTAAGAAAGTGTCAAATTTATCTCTAAGTTAGGTAAATATAGTGAAATTGAATTTCTTAACATTTTTTTTTCAATGAATTGAATCCCCATAAACAATATGATAAAATGGTGCAATTGAGTCCTAATATTACCTATTAGATAGATTAAAATTGTTTTGACGTTGACTAACATTCTACACGTGCTTCTTTTCAATAATTTAGCAGATATAATGGAGAATTTCAAACAATTTTTTTTTTTAAAAAAGTGTCAAATAAAGGCAATCGTTTATGTTGGCCTGGGCGGAGGCAATTGGAGGGTTAGATCCAGCATCCTCACATCTAAACAGAGTGTTAAATACTTACAATAAGAAATAAATTAAAGTTTTACATTCGCTAATAGTCATAACTTTTGGTGGAGTACGTGGTAAGTATTTGATCCTTTAGAAATGGTATCAAAGCAGGTCACGAGTAGCTATAACTGTGCTATTAGCTAGGCATTATGCCATCAAAGCTAAATAGTATTGTTAACCGTTATTAGCGATAACTTTAATTTGTACATAATAATAAGAACAACTATATTATGACTAACTAAAGAAAAGTTTTTAATTTTTTGAATAAGTCTAGATATGGACTCTATGTCAAAAGTGACCAATTACAAGAAGGTTAAGATCTAGACCGTTTTAGAACCATCAGGTTGTTCTAATTCATTTGCCAAGTTATCAAAAAAATTAGTACACATGAAAACTTAGTCATCAATAAAATATTTAACATTAGAATTTAATTATACCATTTTACCACTTTATTGAAGAGTTCATTGGAGATTTTTTTTTTAAAAAAAAAACTAATTACAGATTAATTTGATAATTTCTTTTGACATTCTCACATGCATGTATCGTGAGGCATCCGGCTAATATAATCTCAGCTGTAACAAACATATATACATTATCGAATCAATATATTGATGTTGGCTGCCAAAGACCTTGTGGTATAGTGGCACTCGGTGTCTCGGTTTACACTCTCACATAGAGTGGGTGGGAGTGGGTTCGAGCCTCAGTCACTGTTGACTCTTTGTGCTTCAGTAGGACTATGAACAGATACTACATTGTAACAGAGTCAGTAGTATTCAAAGAAAATATTGATGTTGGCTCATACACATTATTAAGTATATATGTTGGATTGGGTAGTGGTAGGGACACGGATTAATGGTAGTAATGAACATTATTGGCAATTGTGTGGTCAAATATTGAGTGACCAATTTAGTTCTATCCACCTTCATTACATGCGTGCTACCATCTTTTTATTAGTGGTTTCCACAGTTGAGCAACAATCACACCACAAAATGCACGCTTTCTATTTCTAATTCCTCCTCAATAGTTGGGGTGTTAGATATCCCAAGATTTGTAATTATTTAATGGACTGCTCTAGAATGAGACTGATATGATGAAATAATAATATGTATAGAATAGGTTGGTAGGTTGATTCAATGGTAGAGGTTGTGAAGTCATGAAGCTTTGGAGAGGAGGATTTGGAACCTACATAGTCCGTGGTGGAGTTAGAAATTTCATTTAGTGGGGGCTAAAATGTAATTCGTAACACTATAAAAAGTAAGGCAAAAGAATCTCATGAATCGAGGATTACAAGATTAGGTTTTTCAATTCAATTGGGTTGTCAACATATATAGCATGCATCATCCAGGGGCGAATTCAAAGAGGAGGGAGCGAGGGAGGGGGGAATGGGGACACTTGTAGTACTCCGTCTATTTCATTTTATATATATCTGGTTCGTTTAAGGAAACTTGACTCTACTGAAGTAGTTAATTTTAATTCAATTTTTTGCAATATTAAGTTTGTTATTAGTGCATAAAGTTTATATATTTATAAACTACATTAAAAATACTATTAAACATGAAAAATTAAATTTAAAAATAATTTCTATTAAATATTTATATAATAATAATAATAATAATAATAATAATAATAATAATAATAATAATAATAATAATAAATTTGTATAATAAGGGTATTTATGTCTTTTAAATATATATTCCATTTCTATTCCTTTAACCAACCAAACGTTGGAATACAATTCCTAAAGTCTATTCCTTCAGCGAACCAAACAATATAATACAATTTCTGTTCTATTCCTTACTTATTCCATTCGTTATGGAATAACATTTCTATTCCCTCCAAATCCATTCCGTGTACCAAACGTGCTATTAAAGTTGAAATTTCACTTCGCTCAAGTATATTTTGGCTCTGCCCTTGACTTTCCCGTAATTTATCATAAACATTGTATTGTAATTTATAATGAATTTTGTATTTGACTCGTATTATCTGTGTTTGATTTTTTATCATAGATATTTTTGAATTCATTTGAACTTCACCTCCAATTTTTTTTTTTTTGAATCCGTCCCGGCATCAACTATGATATATGAGTTACACACACACACACACACACACATATATATATATAGTTAATTCGACCCGATGTCTCTTGTCTTTGGACTTTGGTGAAAATTCTAAGTTTAGTCTCAGACTATCGTTTTTGTCATTTAACATCCAGACTATTATTTTTTAGACACGTTTAGTCATTTTTATGACTTTTCCCTTTTTATTGAGGACATTTTTGTCTTTTTCATATTTTTCTTTTGTTATTTGTTCAGTTTCAACCGGTTTAATTGGGTTAGGAATTTAGGTAACTCTGATTTTTAAGTAACCATATTTTTCAACCAGTTTTAAGTAAAGTTATAAATCAATTAAACCGGTTAAAACCGTAAAAATAACAAAAAAAATTTATAAAAAGACAAAAATACTCTTATTAAAAATAAGAAAAGTCATGAGAATGACTAAAAGTGTAAAAAAAAAAATTAATAGTCTTAGATGTTAAATGGCAAAAACGATAATCTGTGACTAAATTTGGAATTGCTACCACAAGGAACTTCTGGTTGAATTATATAATTGACTTTGTTATTTTTTTAAATTAATTATTTGCAATTGGTTATGGATTGCTAAAATTTATTTTCTGCCTTAAGCACAAATTTAATTTCTTCACAAAACAATTATTTTTCCTATTGCCTGAGTTTGCCGGAGAATCACTGGATTTGTTTTGGGTTCTGGTCATTGTCCATTTGCCGGCAACCGCTGTTGACGGCGGAGAGACGGCGAAAGTTTAGCACAAACAAAAATTTTCCGTTGTTTTTCCCTCTTCAATGTCGCTGCTCCTCAAGCTTCAAGCGGCACTGTTAGTTCTCAAGGCAATTAAGGCTTTGGTTAAGATGAAGAGGATAATGGAGGATTACTTATTTGGGTTGGGTCTGGCCGATTGGGCCTGTTTGTTTTGAATTTGTTTCAGTTTTCCCCTCTCATGAAAATTATTAGGTGGGTCATGATTCACACAGTGTTATGTTACAAATTATGCTTATGGACCCGGGCTCATTTTGCAAGGTGGACCCAAGTTCATGTTCATAATTTGAAACTCTATATTCACAATTTTAGATCTCAATATACAAAATTACATTACTTAATATTCACAATTTTTATATATATTCAAAAATTTTGTTATACTATTGAATATAGAGTTATGAAATTGTGAATATGAAATTATGAAATTGTGAACATAGAGTTATGTAATTGTGAATATAGAGTTCAATAATTATGAATATAAAGTTCAAAAATTGTGAACATAGAGTTCTATAATTATGAATATAGAGTTTTAAAATTATGAACACGTACATGCATGGCTCCATAACAGAACAACCGGTGTTATGTGGACTATAAAAAAAAATACATTTTAATATATTAAAATTAAATTATTTGTGTACTGAATATACATTATATAAAATAATATACTTTTAGAACTCAAATAATTTACTTTTCTAATATAAGATACATTTTTAATATACTAAAAATATATTATTTTGTGTGCTGAATGTACATTATTGTATTATATACAAAATAATATATTTTATTTATACAAATAATGTACTTTTTGTTTATGGTCCACACAATAATAATGGCGTCTATCATATTTGGGTCTTTTCTAGTTTATTATCCAATTGAATTTCTTTTAATTCATTATAAAATTATCATTGAACTATGGGCAATTATTAAATATTAAACTTGTTTGTTTGAAATTTAATTATATTTAACCAAAGCTCAAGGGTTCGATCCTTATCTTTGGGTATGGAGCAGTCTTAAATCTCCAGGTCAACTATCCCAACCAATAGAGGTAGGTGCCTACAATCCAACGAGAGAATTGGTCACTGTGTTTGACGGTGAAACCCTAGGTTACATTGAACTATGATCATAATTTGCTCACAGGATCATTGTTACA
>CM008337.1:16788620-16803140 GCA_002525835.2 Ipomoea batatas | reverse complement strand
TGGGAATAATTCTTGGCATAAAGTGACATATGTACTTGCTCTACTTTTGCAGTAATCTATAATCAACACTTTAATACTTTTAGTTTTGAGTACATTATAATTTTTAATAAAATTAATGCACCAATATAATTACAATTATTTATGTAGTATCAGTACCAATTATTTAATTAACTACAAACTAATTACAAAAATTGCCGCCGTTTATTATTATATATTAAATATTTATATTATATAAACATAAATTATATATACCGCAAATGAGGACTAAATTATTTTCAATTCTTCTTAATTATTAATTAGCATTTGGTTAAGAGGTCATTGGGTGGAATATAATACTCCTTTAACTTATAAAGTTGAATAGTGATAACATGAAAAATTGAGAAGGTTCCAGGGTGTTTTAGGAACTTGTTTTTTCATATATAATTTTTTTGTCCGGAACGAAGTGTCCTGAGTATACTTTAATTATATGAGACACCTTTAAGTTTTGATTAATCCTCATTCGCACCAGACCGACATAATTAAGGGGCAAAGTGTTAATGAGATTGACTTTTTTATATAATTTTAGGTTGCCTTTCAGTGCACTTAAAATTTATTAATTGATAAAAATAATAATATTTTTGAGAATCTTGTTTGGTATAGGCTTTTTCACCCTTTAATTTAGCTCTCAATATTCTCCACCGCAGAATCTCTCAGATTAAGATTATAAATATTGACTATATTAGAAAATGTAGGTTAATCATACAATTAGCTAAGGTATATAAATTGTACAAGTCAAATGGATAAAACTATGCTTTGCATTTGCGCCCACTGGATCACATGTTGCACACGTGAAGACAAGTGGCAGGGATTGTGAGATTTTAGAAGCATGTTTTTCGTTATCCACTTAATAAATACCTCTCTACTATCATTTTTATTTGCTACATATACTATTTATATATCTTTTCTAGAAATTTTGAAATGAAAAATAATGTTAACTACCTTTTGCTCCAAATTTTTCTTTAATAGTTTTTTTGTGATGTGGCCTATAGTTATTAGGTGTCTATGAATTATGTGATTCTACCATTAGTTAAAAAGAATGTTAATTGGTCCATTAAAAAATGTCATGTGATCATACACTTGTCACTACTTTAAAAGTTATAGCTAGTAGAGATGCATAACAATCAAAACCACATTTCGATATCAGGATGTTGATTTGACCCTTAAAGCTTATGATACTATTAGTGGGTTTCCCTCGAAAGGATGCAGAATTCTCTTTGTTTGTGAGAAACAAAAAGGTTTCTCTTTTGTTTGTGAAAGAAACCCACAAGACTCGAAATATGTACAAAATATTACAATGGACGAGTGAGATTAATTCTCATTTTTACAAGGGAATTGTTTGTTTTACAAGCTTTGATAGTTGACGACAAGCCAACACAATCGGTCTGGAAAGAGGAATGTGAAATTCTTTACAAATTATTGTAAAAGGGTAGTTATAGGTCATTCGATTCCAATTTTGGTGCTCAGACTAAATTATGAAGCAATCCCGTCAAATCTTGGGTCATTAATTACAAATTGATTGACTCCGCAATTAGTAATCTCCTAACTGATATGATCTCTCTCAATCTAGACCAAATATCTCAATTGCACCTTCCATAAATGTGAAAATACGCTCTCAACAACCTCGAACTGAAGTGGGCCTAGGCCAACTACCTGGACCAAGTCCGACCACCTTGATTGGAATGAGTCCGAGCACTAGCTCTCTTGTATCCAATCCATAAGGAAACTTTTATCTCTTGAGCATGATCCTCAATAGAAGGAGAGCAATAATTATACTATAGAGGGAAAAGGTCAAATTAATACATGCTCAAACTTTATCTAAGAAGCCAATTAGACCCGGCCTCAAACTTTTGAAAGTTACAATTAGACACATTAACATATTAGCTTAGTGCATCAAAACCTAAAACCTAATAGTGACCGGCAATAGCAGGTCAATAATGCCTCGGCGAAACTCCAGCAACATTCTAATAAGCGTGACCTTTTCCAGCGACCAAATCTATCGCCATCTCCACTTGATGGAGACGGCAACTAGTTTGGTCGCCATCTCCAATGACGGAGAAGGTTGCTGGTTTGTTTGCCATCTCCAACGACGGAGAAGGTGACCGGTTTGGTCGCCGTCTCCGTCGTTTGGTCGCAGGAAAAGGTTACGCTTGTCGAAATGTTGTCAGAGCTCTGACAATGCATTATTGACTTACTATTGCAGGTCACGATTAGGTTTTAAGCTTTGATGCCCTAAATTAATATGTTAACGTGTCTAATTGCAACTTTCAAAAATTAAAGGACATAATTAACTTCTTATATAAAAAAAAAATAAAAATTGAGAGTGTATTTGACCATTTTTCCTACAATAGACTATAGTTTACTTTGTAAGATGGGCCACTATTAACATAAAGTACATTTTTAATATAATAAAAGATACTCCGTATATTTTTAATACATCGATTGATCATTTTTTTTAAAGGTTCATTATTTGTGACTTAAAAGATAATTATTTGGTATATTACGAAACAATGAACTTTTAGTAAATAAATAATAAATTTTCAGTATATTAAAAGTGAACATTTATTTATTATCTACATTTCAATATGGATCATATTCTATAGTATAATTTGCCGAGGGAGAGAGGAATTACCGAATTAATGACAAAGTCGAATTCCTCATTTTGGAGCAAAGAAATTAATCTAAAACAAAAGAAAAAATTATCACCACATCTTCCGAATCTCAAATTTAGAAGCATCTAAAAATAACAAAATTTTGATAGTTTTTGATAAATTCTATAATTTAACTCTTTCCTATTAGTAGGTGGGCCGCAGAATATTTGCCCATAAATCAAGTTAATGCCCTCTGCTCATATGTCACGTATGCACATTGCATCAGCATTTAAATGTATTACGTCCAAGTGTTAATGAATGATTTCTCTTAAAATGATAATATTTTGTTGTGTGGCGATTTGAAGAGTTGAGTTCAGCATCTCACTATCGAAATATGGTGTTTAGTCGTTGACTGTTATGCAAATATAAAGAAATAAGTTGCATCCTCTTTAATTTACTAGCTTTATCATTTGGCTTAGTGCAAAATGCATCTTGGCAAATAGTATAAGAAGATCAAAGTTCATGAGTTTGAAGTTGAGGCTGACAAGTGCTAGAACGGGATTGTTGAATGACGGTTGGAAGGGGATTGGACAGATATTTTGTATAAAGAAATAAAATTACGTTTTTACTATTAACTAATAACTTTTAGCGTAATGATAAATGCTTGATCTGACACATTTGATATGCGCTAGGCACTAGCCTCTAGGTATGGCATTACGCTTAGATAATATTAGAAAGTGAACATTTTAGTATATGTAGTACAAACACGTTGTGAGGCCTTCATCTTAATACCAAAGGTATTTAGTCGCATCATATATTTATTACATGAGTATTACTAAAAACATTTATTATATTGTAATAATTAAATATAGCCATCACATTATTACAATTTCACCCAGTCATTCAAAAGGTCAATAGTATCGTAGGCTAGCTAAGGAAAATACTACTTGGACTCTCAAGTTTTACTCCCCCATACAAAAATTTAATGTTGACACTTTCCTTGAAACTCACATGATGAAGATAACCTATCATATATTGTCACATCAGGAAATAAAAAATGAGAGTACATGTAGTAGAACTCGTTAGCTAAATACTGTTTAATTTTGATGGGGCTTGTGGCTTGTCAAGACTCATGTCTACTCAAATTATTAATTATTTAAAAACAAATTAAAGTCATCATGTCACTGCAAAAAAATAATACTGAGTAGCTGATTAAATAGTATTCTAATCGTCTCATTTTATGTGTTTAGTTTGGTTAATGAGGTTGTATTTAAATTATTTTTAGTCTAATTTTTCATAATATTAAGTTTAACATTAGTATATAAAATTTAACTTTATTTGTTTATATACTGCCACCCCATTTTAGGGAGGCAGGTTCCCCCTAGCCACCAATTCTGTGTCTGGTTCGCCCACATTTTTGAGGTCACAACTTGGTTCTTTATCGACCTCTGCCGGACGATTCCCAACACCTGTCAGTCTTAACGAGCTGACTATGGCTATGATACCACTTGTTAGGATCAAGTGCTTACCACTACGTCAAAACCGTGATACCACTTGTTAGGATCAAGTGCTTACCACTATGTCAAAACCTATACTCTATTTACCTGATATGTTGAAGCACAAAGAGTCAATTCGCCTCCACTGAGGCTCGATCTCATGACCTCACATATGGGTGAGTCACTACATATATATCATCTGAACACAAGGTGCTTGACCTTTCACCACATACATTTTCGAGAAGTAAGGTGCGTCGTTGCTATCTTTGACCTTTCACCAGCCTCCTCCGCAAAGCAATTCTCTACTACAACTCTACAAGTTTTCTTGACTAGATAGTCAAACTTGAGACTTTTGGTGAAGTTTAAAAGAGCAATACCATCCAGTAGTTCATATTCCCATAAGTAATTAAGTAGCATATATTAATTAATAAGAAAAATAGTAATTTTCGTCTCTATCAATTATTTGGTCACCATTTTACATAATCTGAACGCATTTCCTGACTGCTCCCATCATCTCAATTAAGGTCCACATACACCAGCGTACGACAGTTCCTAGTGGGCTTTGTTTCCCAATTGCCTCATATTCTGTTGCATATTCTCCCGGCCAGCTACTGTTTCTGTATGTTTCCATGAAATTTGTAGTTGTGAATGCTGCCCATATGTTCTCACATGGCCACTATGGTCCTCATCTTGAATGGCCCTAGCCTTTTTTACAATTGAGATCGAAACTGTCTTGTCAAATCAATCATTTGCATTTGGGATCAAAACTTTATAGTACATTGATATTGACTGGATTACTAGATCATACTAGTAAACTCTCGATCGCCATATATATTTGTTTTGATTTATGAAAAATTAAAACATACAATTTTTATTTAAAGTCCGGTACGGTGTGTTTTGAGTGAAGTTTGTATTCATGTCCTAGCTAACAAAGCATCAGTTGTTATACTATCATTCTTCAATTCACCTTGCATTGTGGACCCTAATTCAAAAATTGTGTATGGAATTCTTATGTTATGTACTTGTAAATAAATTGATCGAAGACAAATAACATGTTAACTACAAACACATATATTGTAACTACAGGTACAAAATATAATAACTATAGACATATAATATGTTAACAATATATTATGTGTCTAGGTTAACATATTTTGTATTTGTAGTTAACAGTTTATGTAACTTTAAGTTGCATCAGTTTATTTTTTTTTTGAAATACTTATCATTCTTTACAAGGTAATATTTGTTCTATACTTCTCAAAAAATTTTAGCACAAAGAATCAATGCCTCCATTACAGAGGTTCGGTCGGATTCGATCATGTGACCACCATTTAGAATGGTAACAAAATTTAACCATATTAAATAATGGACTGAGTACATGACCATGTAGACTATTAAAAACTATAACAAAATAAGTTCAAAATTAAATAAATTAATTCCGTAATTTAAAATAATTAAATCTGATCTTCAATTCAAAAAGTTACAAAACTCGTTCAAAATAATACTGAGTTAATACTCAAAATGGTCCTCGACTATGGTGGTTTTTCTCAATTTCGTCCTAAACGACTTTTGTGACACAATGTAGTCCCAGACTTGTGTGTTTTTGCTCAGTTTAGTCCTCCGTTTACATTTCCATCCATTTGCTGTTAAATCCAAGGATATTATTGTAATTGCAATAATCCCTCATTTAAGAGAGAAGGAAAGAGCTTCAAAGCTCCATGGCCAATGTTTATGAGGATTTGCAGAAAAATTTGTGAGTGAAGGTAAAAGCTGTCATTTAAGGTGGGCAAATCACTTGAAATTGAATTTAAAGAAAGTTGCTTTCACTCCAGAAGAAGCCGTATTGTATATTGAGCTCCATGCTAAAATGGGAAACAAATGGGCGAGAATGGCTGTGGAATTCCAAAATTTGAAACTAAACCAGCAGTTGCATCCGATCCGCTCTCACCATCTTCCCTCACAAATTTTTCTGCAAATCCTCATAAACATTGGCCATGGAGCTTTGAAGCTCTTTCCTTCTCTCTTAAATGAGGGATTATTGCAATTACAATAATATCCTTGGATTTAACAGCAAATGGATGGAAATGTAAACGGGGGACTAAACTGAGCAAAAACACACAAGTCTGTGACTACATTGTGTCACAAAAGTCGTTTAGGACGAAATTGAGAAAAACCACCATAGTCGAGGACCATTTTAGGTATTAACTCAAATAATACTAGCCTCTAAGTTTAGACGAGATAAATTCACCACACAAATAAATAAATGTTAGTCGAATTGCTGTCAATTTCGATGCCAATGTTTGATTCTGTAAATTGTAATTGTTAGTGTCACTAAAGTATTTATACTTCCACGTGCATTTATAGGAAAAATTCTTTGCCTTTCTTGTCTTACTATGTGGAATGACCCCAAAAATAGAATCCAAATCTTGTGCTGGCAAAACACTAGAAGCTACATATATAGGACTAATTCAGGGAAAATAATTAGTCTATCATTCAATTTTGACTTGTTTGATCACTATTAGCTGTTTGATTTGGTTAAATAATCAATATGAGTGTTTGATTAATTAACTTTTTGTAACAGCTTATTGCTCCAAAATACTAAAATTCAAAATGTTACTCAAAACAGTTTTTTCGATAAGTTTTTTTTTTTTTTTATTCGATAAGTTTTTTGAAAACGTCATTTTGTATGTATCAGCTATCAGCTAACAACTAATTTACCAAATATTTATCTACAATCAGCTAATGTTATCAACTAGTCAAACTCACTAACTCAATCAGCTAACAACTCTTTACCAAACACTCCCCTAATAAATCAAAAAATGAAAGATGAAACTAAAGTTACGTTAGTTGTTCCATCAAGGTGGTCTCATATATAATCTGTCAATTTATGAAGGACCAATGGATGGATAAAGGAGAAACATTGAAGAGGCAAACAACTCATCTCACACATGAAGTTTGGATGCCAAAAGGCTTACATAAATGTCTTTTACTTGTGCTTTTGCCTAACTACAGTCACAAAAATAGGACATGCTGAAAGTTACATAGGACCACAAACTGGCTTTTAGTTCAGTGCTAGCTAGGCAGTCAATGATCACTTGGCTGAATTTTTATTTTTATTTTTGACTTTTCAAACCTCTAAAAAAAGTTCGATTGTCATGGCTTATTTAAGTCTTATATTTTTTTAAGGTTCTTAATTCATTCAATGTTTCAGAAATAAAATCATTCAATTTAATTTTTATCTTATTTGGTTGGTAAAAATGCGAAATGCTAAAAACATTGTAGTCCAATGGTATAGGCTTGAAATTCTTACAAGGTCAATTTTAATAATGTAAAAAAAGGGTAATAAATTATGTTTTATTGCTATTAGATTGAATTTTTTATGTTGTAGTAATGTATACATAAAATAAAATTTAGGAAAAAAAAATGCAAAAGTTGATTGCTACTAGCGGGGGCTAGAGATTTCTATTTGATGTCTTGGTTTTTTTTCTTAAAGCTTAATAGTGACATGACTTCTTTTTCCTTACCCAACTTTATATATACGAGCATTTGAATTTATCCAAAAGTTGAAAAAAGAAATTCTAAGAAATATTCTTTTTAGTTTCTTTATTTTGATATGATCTCCAATGGTACATTAATTTTTAGGGACATAAGCAATGCCCCGGTTTTCTGTAATTATAACATACTTTCTTAAGTGAATAGACTTGTTAAGCTTTTCCAAAACTTAAGTGAATCCAAGAAATTAAATTTGATTTCACAAATCAGAGGTTTAATCTTTAATGCACAACGAAAATATTTTGTTACTATACCCCTTTTTAATGTTGCATGAGTTTGATCTTTTTAAATGATTAGGTTTTGTTGATTAATGCTGGAAGATAAAAGCTTTAATGTAAATAGAGAGAAAGTTTGAATAGTGATTCGACTAAACCCAACCTACTCCACTCTTCTCATATATCTCATAGAAGGATTACGTACACTATGCTCTTAGTACAATATAGAGCACTTAAACCTTGATCACTAAGCCTGTCTTAAGTCTTAGCTTTTTTCATAAGACAACGATTGCTAATCCGCCTCTTTCTACTTTCCTAAGTAGAGGACAAGTTGGTTTGAACACCAAAGTAGTTCGAATCTCCAGCTGTTTACTTAGCTTTAGTTACGTTGTTCATTGCATTGCCAAAGCCTTGTTCTTGAAATTTTTTCTTTAAACATCAAAGCGACATCGTGTGGTGTGGACTTAGATTCTTTAGGCTGAAAATGTTTGAGAAATGTATAGAATAGATACCATTTTGTAACTAATCATGAGTATTTGAAAATAAAATACTATTTCAAGTATTAATTAGGTTATAATAATCTCTCAAATACTTCATCCCAATTAATGCATCAATATATAAGCTAAGTAAATCACTAACAACCATGCATTAGCAATTTAGCATACCAAATACTTTGAAAATATAATCCCAAACTATTATTAGCGTACTTTATTCGTAACCATTATGTGTCTAAACATCTATCATATCATAGGCCGCAACTAATATATATATAATAATTGAAACATTGCTGCGCTAAAGTTTAGAGAAATTTAATTTGTAAAACGATCAAGATGCTGCTTTGCCGTACCAAATTGCACACACGCTAGCTAGGGGAATAATTTGCTGATTGATGATATGTTTGGTAGAATACAATAATTGATTACAAAATAATATGATGTGTAGACAGGTAGCGCAAGTATTCAAAGTTTCAAACCTAACCTGGCCTGGCCTCTTTTGTTTACGCAATTTAATACCATTCATGCATGATAGAATAGATTGGTGTTAATTAAGAATCTTTTGCATGTACAAGAATGACATGATCGTTTATATCAGGATTAAATCACATTAAATAAATTGCAATATGTTTAGGAGAATATGAAAGCAATGAAAGGATATTACTCAAACTTAAAAAGGAAATAGATATAGTAAACTAAGACTGCTAAAAGCTTCAAACAAGAAGAAAGAGTTTAGAAATTGTATGTTCAATATAATAATTACTCAACTTACACTATGAGCTATTCCATCTTAGTCAAGAGGTCTTGGATTCAAGCAATGCAATTACCTTAAAACGCATGAGAAAATACTTTGTCATCTTTAGGAGGCGTTTGGTTCACCGAATATTAGATTACCTTACGGAATATTAAATCGATGGAAACGTTAGATTCGTGAAAATCTTAGGTTTATGTGTTTGGTAACGGTAATAAAGACAAATAGATTAAAATATAATGCCAAAAGCCCAAAATTAATAATAAGACAAGGAAATGTGTGAATACCTAAGAAATTGGAAGGTATCTCACATCCCGCCCTTTCCAATAGCTAAAATTGCACGAATAAAATCAATATTGATATGTGAAGCCTTTGTGTATCTTGGTTGCAGTATGCACTAGGCATAGCTAAAATTGCACGAATAAAATTAATATTGATATGTGAAGCCTTTGTGTATCTTGCAGTATGCACTAGGCTCCATTGAAGAGCAAACGCATCCCCTCCCATGTAGGGGTGCAACCGGGTACCACTAGACCACGAGGTCTTTAGCGTCCAAAAATTTCCTTAATATTAATATTAATAAAGAAGTCGCATTTATGAAAAGGTGCCTAAAGAATTTTAAGGTTGGATCATGATTCACCAAACTTTACTTTTAGTTAGATATAATTAAATAACTATGAGCAAAAAAAAAAAAAAAAACCTGTCTCTATGCAGAAGGACAAATCAGGTTTCTACTATATATGTGTGTGCAAAAAAAGAAAATTCTATAATATTTTTGTGTAAAAAATTTCCCACATTCCGGCATAAATCTTTATCTGAAATGACACCATTTTCTACCATTTCCTAAGAGAATAAATGAAAATTATTCAAAAAAAAAAAAGGAGAATAAATGAAAAATAAATAAATATATAAAGTCCACCGAATCCTTGATTCACACGCACGTTTAATCCCATTAGGTTATGACTTTATGACAAATATAATATGATAGTATGTCATCTTTTGCGGTTGAATGTTGGCCCTAATTAATGTGACACCACAAAATAACAAAATATTGTACTAATGTTAAAATAAACAGACTTCTTTCATTAAAGACAAAAATTTGTGTGAGATCATCTCACGGGTCTTAATTCGTGAGATGGACTGAATCTTTGATTAATGAAGTTAAAGATTCGACCCATTAATCAAAGATCCAACCTGTCTCACGCACTGAGACTCGTGAGACGGTTTCACACAAGTGTTACCCTTTATTAAAGGAATAAAGTCCAAATTGGCCACTGAACGTAAACTGAAACTGCAATTAGGTCATTGAATGAAAAAAAAAATACAATTAGGCCACTGAAAACTCCGATCCAAATGTATGCAATTTCACCTGATAGCAGGTTTGCATCCATTTCTTTCGGTTGCCTACTTATGTGGATGGTGAGTTGACATTTTTAAAAAATAATTTTTTTTTTTTAAAAAGGTGGTCGCCGGCCACCCCCTTCTCCTTCGTCTTCGGTGGGAGACGAACCGGAGACGAAGAGACTCTTCGTCAACAACAGGTGTCTTCGTCTCTAGCAGAGACGAAAGAGGGGTGGTGTGAGACAAGTTCTTCATCTCACGCCACCCCCCTGTCTCCCCTCCTCTATCTCCGTTGGAGATGAAGACAGATGTCTTCGTCTCCAATAAGAGACGAAGGTTGAGGGGGTAAGGGGGTGGCCAGTGGCCACCCTGGCGTGTTTAATTTTTTTATTACAAAATATTATTAAAAATGTCTAACTTATCACCATCTACATAAGCAGGCAACCTGAAGAAATGGGTAGTGGTAATCTGATATCAGGGAAAATTGCATATATTTGGAGTGTTCAGTGGCTTAATTGCACTTTTTAATTTTTTTCGTTCAATGGCCTAATTGCACTTTCAGGTTACGTTCAGTTGCCAATTTGGACCTTATTCATTTATTAAAATAAATTTTAATTCTTGGATGTCACGAGTTTAGTCTTCGCCAATGCCTTTTTCGTTGAACACTGTGGTATAGCATGTGGTTTACTCCTCATATGTAGTTTCGTGGCTTTGCCAAATGTATATTTGTGGTATTCATAACTCTAACTTTGTTATCACCCTCATAAAACCCTAAGTTTGAATCAATTAAAGTTAGGGTTTATCAGCCACATAACCCTTCAATTGTATTTAGGGTTTTATGAGGAATTAGAAAACAAATTTAAAGTTATGAATATTGTCTCATTAAATTTTATATACAAACAAAACTTAATTGATATCTTAATCAATCCAGAGATTGACTTTACAATATAGCTAACAAGTAACCGATCAAAATATTAAAAATTGGAAGAGAATAGAAAAAATTTATAACTAGAAAATAATCGAAAGGCCGAACCAGTTTATTATTTAGGGTGTGTTTGGAAATCCAAAAAATTTTCTGAGTTTTCAGTGTTTGGCAAGGTGAAAAACTTAAAGTCAATGGAAAATCATCTCTTGGTCAATGAAAAATATATCAAATTTTCAAGAAAAAAACTTCCCCTAGGCCTTTTTTCGGGGGAAGTCAATTTCCAAGTGCATCTACCGAGTTCTCGGCCCTCTCTCACGCCTATCTTCTTCTCACCTTCTTCTGGAAACTAGTTGACCAGATTGGTTCCGAAACCAGTCTGGCCGATTGGTTTTTGAACCAGTTAGCCAGTGATATTTTGCTTTGATTTTTGACGGTTTTTTGGAATGCAACTAAACACCGGAAAGGAAAAATTTTTCTAAAAAATATGTCATTTTTCAGAAAAAAATTTCAGAAGTCATTTTCATGGTTTCCAAGCCCACCCTTATTATATTAATATTCATAATAATCAAAAGATTACAAGATGCTGAATTCAAGTTAGAGAATAACTAGATTGCCAAACAAAACGATCGAGCTGCTCTATATCAGCTGCAATAGTACACTTTCAAATAACTAATTAGTTGATAAGAGTATAAATACCATGATAAGAACCCACTAAAGATTCCTCAATATAATTAACATCCGACATAGTTATTACCTCAATTAAGAAGAGTTTAATATAAATATTCCCCACAATCTTTGTTTTTGTTTTGCATGTAATGACAGCTAGTTAATGATGCTTTGCTTGTGGAATATTTATTGTTAATTAAAATAAAGAAGAGGGTGATGCTTTGTTCATAGGAATAACACTCAATTAAGTACTTGGGATGCAAGAATGTGTATATATGAGGAATCTTTGATTAGGCATTAGACCTAATTAACTTTTCTAAATACATACCTTTGCTAAAATCTTCCCACAGAGTTAGGGGAATCACTTAAAAGTTAAAGGAGACCATATGAATAGATTAGAAGTTTGCAAAATGAAAATTTATATTACAAGTAGGAATAGTGTTATTTTATAAGTATTGAAATATAATAAGAAAAATAAAATAAGAATTCAATTTTATTGTTTATTTAGTTCATCACACTGATCATGAGCTAGCTAGTGTGCTGATACCAAATGAGAACTGAATATTGTATACATTGAGTTCTTTGAATACAATGACAGAGAATACGAGATATATATACAAGAGGAGACTCAGATAGAGTAGAATTGATAGTCCTAATATGACTCAGACACATAATGAAGTCCTAATATGCTCTATCCTTATTTTTCTCGTAAAATGGGAGCTATAAAATTCCCAAACATAATTTTTTTAGTTTGTCTAAATTAAAGTACATTATTGTAAAGATTTTTACTTTTTAATAAAAAAAATACATAGGTAAAAAGAAATTTTTAAAGTATCAATCACGTAAGAATTCACGTGTAAAGCATTTAGTTATAGAATTCACTAGTGAATTTAAAGATCAAAACCACTCATTCGTTTTGAAGATCAAACATCTTTATTCGCAATCTTTCCAAATTAATGCAAACATTCTTTCATAAACTACATTATATGCATGCATGTTTGGACCAATGAAAAAGAAGTTTTTCAACTTTGAAGCTCCTTGAAAAGTAAGTTTATTGTTCCTTAACTTATCTAACTTTAAGAATATTTTTTCTCTTTTTAATGTCTAGACCAATAACTTATAGAAGTATATAATTTTTAAATCAATGAAGTCAAACAACCACAATGCATATGAAAAATAATAAAATGAACTTGAATTATTCATTAAATGGTTTAATTTCAATATGTGATATATATGTACTAACTATTCCCTTAGTGAACATGCATTATTAGTCACGGGCAAGCTAAGCTAAAAGTTTATCGAGAGATGAATGGATTTTTAAATCTTTTGAACGTGATGAGAAAGTATTTGGCACAAAGTGTGTATAGTAAAAGCCTTTTGCTTGTCTTGTTTTAGTTAAAGAACACAACTTGATTTTTAAGAACATTTGGTGCTTTGTTAATGGATTGCGCCAGGTAAAATAATATGTAAGTGTGTAAAGTTTAAAAAAAAATAGAAAAAGAGAGAGATTTCATAGTAGTTCAATCGGAAGTGTGATCCCCAATCCACTCCTCTCCTTATCTACAATAAGGGAATCCACTAATGTATTTGATGCACAATACAAATTGGTAATTGACATTTCATAAAGATCTTCCACTTAAAAGTCATTCTTGTAGTCATTTAAACAAGAATTAGGACGAGGAATTGCCCCACCTCTTCCACTCTCGTGGCATTTCAAGTTTCAACACAAGTCTAGCACAAAAAGGATCAAAAACCTCCTATTCTCGAAATTAACAAAAACAAGGCACAAATCCTTCATACACTCAATAACCCTAAGTTAGACATTCTATCCATTTATACAATAATCAACAAATAAACATTAAGATAGATTATCCTACCTAACCTAAGCACTTATACGAACTACTCACACATATTAACTATAAACAAAACAAAAGAAAAAGTACTAAGCATAAACGTTGCAAAGGAAAGAGATTAAACTTATCTATTGAAATGGAAAGATAATCTTCAAATAGAAGTGTAGAATCTTGATTACAAACTCCAAATATGTTATGAAACATAAATCTAACTCTAATCTACATGAAAAATAGGTAAAGAAATATAAGAAGACAATTAAGGTTGGTCGTGTAGCACTTGAGAAAAAATTTCCAAAGCATTGAATAGCCAATGAAACGATCGTTCAAGTACCCATTCGCCTTTAGAGTACTTGTCAACCTTCATATCAAGGCACCTATTGAATGCCCCCATGCATGAACAGTCATTCAATGGTGCAGTGGCGTTCAATCCTGGAACACTTAATTGTTCCCTTTGACTTTAAAATTGTCTAAAACCTTTCAATTTCTCAAAAACATCGCAAAATTGTAATTTTTCTCTTCTAATACTACTGCATGGAGAATGTCTTTTGGTTTACAGTGAAATTAATACCTCTAATTTTTCTATTTTCAAAAAAAAAAAAA
>CM008337.1:16715890-16726330 GCA_002525835.2 Ipomoea batatas | reverse complement strand
AAAAAGACAAGTCAAAAAAAATCCTCACAAGAAATTAATAAAAAGAGCATAGAAAAAGTTCAACCATAAATAAAATGGAGAACTCACAAAATACTACTCAAGCAAAGTTTGTCGTGAATCCTGAAGTTTACCCAACTTTATACTCGTTGTTTTCTGCCCTCATTACTGGTCAAGTAGGCAAAGAAAGTTCAGAAAAGAATGATCCTTAAATCTCCATAAACTTTGGAAAAGTAAAAAATTTCCCAAAACACCCTTAGTTATTATTAAAAAAAAAAACATAAGTTTGACGAGTTTGAAGGATGGGTTACAATAAGTTTGACGAGTTTGAAGTTTGAAGGATGGGTTACAATAAAGGGTGCACATTTCGAGCTCAACGGTTCAGAATTTCTTTTCAACGGCTTCAACTCATATTGGCTCATGCACGTTGCGAGTGAGCCCAACGAGAGGCACAAAGTCACCGAGGTGCTTAGGGATGCCTCCGCCGCCGGCCTATCGGTGTGCCGGACTTGGGCTTTTAGCGACGGAAACCGCTACAATGGACTGCAAATATCCCCCGGCGTTTATGATGAGCGCGTTTTTCAGGTGAAAGATATTAGAGATGCATGTGTTCTGTCTCAACTAAAAATCTAAATTGATAGTCGAACTATATGTTTATTGTTTATATGTATAATGTTCTATGTACTGTTGTCGGGCTGGTGATCTTAGGGGCTTGATTTTGTGCTCTCGGAAGCAAGAAAATATGGGGTTCGCTTGATATTAAGCTTTGTGAACAATTGGAATGACTTTGGAGGCAAAACACAATATGTACAATGGGCTAGAAATGCAGGAGCACCAGTTAACAATGACGATGATTTCTTTACTCAATCAGTCCCCAAAGATTATTACAAGAACCACATTAAGGTAAAATGTGTCATGTCTAACTCACGAGGCTAAATTATTATAATTTATATTAGTATATGCATGCATGCACAAATGCATTAATTGGCAAGAAATCATATGAAATAGTGATTTAAATAATTTTTTTAAAAAAAAAAATTTATAATCGAATTAAAGTTTAGCCTCTTGAACTATATATATATTGAGATGTGTTTCACTTGAATAGTAACTCTAGCATGCATGGCTTGTGTATTTATTTTTATTTTATATTTTTTTAAATTTTGCATGTATTTATTATAATTATTTTGCAGAAAATTATAACAAGAAACAACACAATTACTGGAATTGCATACGAGGATGACCCAACCGTGATGGCATGGGAACTAATGAATGAGCCTCGTTGCCAAGCAGATTACTCCGGAAATACTCTTAATGTGAGCAATATCATCACTATTGCATTTTCCGCATCATAACCAACCACCCAACAAACATTTTAAGGAAAGAAAAAGTCAAACCAATAAGCAGTTGCATTAGATCGATGCCTTAGTGCCTTACACAATATAATGTTTATCAAAAACTTGACAAATATATATCTCTCATTTTATTGTAATTAACTAATTATAATGTTCCAAAAACTTAAATTACATGCTTGTGACCTCATTTTAACATTCATTATACCATGGACCATGATCCACCATGTAAGGTGGACCACTAATATAAAATACATTAAATATTCTTTTTTTTCAAAAAAAAATTCATTATTTGTGTACTGAATGACATTCATTATATTGGTATACAACACAATAATAAACATTCAGTATACAAATAACAAACTTTCAATATATGTTAAAAATGAGATTAATCACAAACGTGTGTACTACTCTAGTAGTTTGTTTAACATTATAAATCCATGTATTATATATACATATGATTAAAAAACCGGACGGCCGGGCTGCAGGCATGGGTTCAAGAAATGGCAAGCTTTGTGAAGTCAATAGACAGCAAACACCTGTTGGAGATAGGAATGGAGGGATTTTATGGTGACTCAGTGCCTGACAGGAAGCAGTTCAACCCGGGTTATCAAGTGGGAACTGATTTCATTAGCAACCACCTTATTCCTGAGATTGACTTCGCCACCATCCATGTATATGCTAATCAATGGTAAGCAATATCTATCTTTGCAAGCTCAAAGCTAAGTTTGACGCATAAAAATTAATGTTTGGTTGATGCCGGTAAAGATCTAGTCTAGCATCGGGTGGCTGGAATTATTGTTGAGCAGAGACCAGTAAATGCCTAGTTTAGCATCTAGAAATGTTAGGCATAGGCCTATAAAGTGCTTAAAAGGCAAAGTTCAGCACTTAACTTTTTGAAAATGTGTGTCTTTCAAAAAAAAAAACTTTTTGAAAATGTGATAACTGTGTATAAGAAAAAAATAACTTTTTTCACTACTAGCTATAGCTAAGTGCTTAATAAGCACTTGATCCTAACAATATGTGACTGAGTTACAGGGTTCCCGGGAAAAGCGAGGACGTTCAGATGGAATTTGTAGAGAAGTGGATAACAAGCCATTGGCAATATGCAAACACAGTGCTCAAAAAGCCCTTAGTGCTTGCAGAATTCGGAAAGTCGAGCCGGGACGGAGGAGCGTTCACCGTCGGCGTCCGAGATTCTTTCATGGCTACGGTTTACGGGCAGATTTACAACCTCGCCAAGAACGGCGGCGTAATGGCGGGGACCATGGTGTGGCAGATCATGGCACAAGACATGGGCGGATGGGACGACGGATACTCCATCGTCCTGCCGGAAAATCCTTCCACCGCCGCTGTCCTTTCCTCCCAGTCGCACGCCATGGATGAGCTATCCCACTCTTTAGCCCGCCAAAGGCTGCCCAGAGTGGATGGCTGGATTACGAGAAACGGTGACCGTTTCGACCTCAACGGCTCGCCGTTTCTTTTTAACGGTTTCAATTCGTATTGGTTGATGCATGTGGCGAGTGACGCCGATCAGAGGAACAAAGTCACGGAGGTGCTTAAAGAAGCTTCGGCCGCCGGCCTCTCCGTGTGCCGGACTTGGGCCTTCAGTGACGGCACCCAATACAACGCATTACAAACCTCTCCCGGCGTTTATGACGAACGTGTTTTTCAGGTCCATTTTTTAAACATTTTTTTTGAGTAATCATAAAAATTTGCGGTCACTATCAATTCAAAAATAATCAATAAGTCATTTCCACTAAGAATAGAACTAGTAACTCTGTGGTTACTAAATTAACAGTCAGGCCAACATGATTGGAATTATTGTCACTAAACATGCTGATAACTTAACTAGTTGTTTTGTTCTTTTGATAATTCTAAAAATTAAAGATAAAATAAGAAAATTGCTATTTATAAAATTTTTTATTCAAAAAATATATTTATGACAAATATTAAAATTTAACTATTTATATTTAGGGACTTGATTTTGTGATTTCGGAAGCAAGGACATATGGGATTCACTTAATATTAAGCTTTGTAAACAATTGGCATGACTTTGGAGGGAAAGCACAATACGCAAACTGGGCCAGAGATTCAGGCGTACAGATCGATAGCGAAGATGCCTTCTACACTCATCCTGTTCTTATAGGATATTACAAGAACCATATCAAGGTAATTAACTAAATACAAATGTTACTTTTACACGATTTAAGTGTTTTAATTGCATATAATTTTGATTTTTCTTATATGTATATAATTTTGAATGTGTAAACACTGCAGAAAGTTATAACGAGAGTGAATACAATTACTGGAATAGCATACAAGGATGACCCAATCATCATGGCATGGGAACTCATGAATGAACCACGTTGCCAGAAAGATTATTCTGGAAAAACGGTTAATGTGAGTACAATGTCATCTCTATCATTTTTATTTTCTTGTATAGATGAACAAACAGTATTAATTCTAAAGTAAATTAACTTAATTTCAAAAATGTTAACTAAACAAAAATTTCTAATTTTAAATAAACCGAATTGAAAAATTTATCGATTAATCAATTAGTAAACCTCTTGATNTAAAAATTGAGAGTGGAAAAAAGGCAATAGTATTGTCTTCTTTTAAAGTAGTGAAAAGAAGGCAATGCAATTACCTTCCTTGTGAGGAATTCTTGGTCAAACAAAAAAAATAAAAGAAGGTAGTCCAATTACCTTCTTTTCAAATAGGGTTTTGAAAAGAAGGTAATGGCATTGGTACTTTACATGTTTTTGTCTAGGGTTTTTAAATGACACATTTTTGTCCAAATGATGTCAAATCTACACAATAATTGCAATGACTCAGAAATTGCAAGTTATGTGAAATCACTGGACAACAAGCACCTGTTAGAGATAGGAATGGAGGGATTTTATGGAGATTCAGAGCCTAATAGGGAGAAATTCAACCCAGGCTACCAAGTGGGAACTGATTTCATCAGCAACCATCTTGTTCCTGAAATTGACTTTGCCACCATCCATGCATACACTGATCAATGGTATAACCTATCTTCTTTAATTGCAACCGAAATCACTCAATTACACTTTCGTCTTCACAAAATTAAAAAAATACATTTTGTCATTAGGGTTTCGGGAGAAAGTGACGATGCACAAATGGAATTCATGGAGAATTGGATGAGGAGCCACTGGGAAGACGCAAAGACCGTACTGAAGAAGCCATTGGTGTTATCCGAATTCGGCAAGTCCAGCCGAGACGGAGGATTTAGCATCGCCGTTCGCGACTCTTTCTTAACCACAGTTTACAAGAACACTTATGACTTGGCAAAAGCAGGAGGGACGATGGCGGGGAGCATGGTGTGGCAGCTCATGGCACACGACATGGGCGCGTGGGACGACGGATACTCCATCGTCTTGCCAGAGAATCAGTCGACCGCCGGCGTGATTTCCGGCCAGTCGCAAGCCATGAAGGACTTAGCTCGTGACTTGCCTCACTATGAAGCCTCACAATTATCGTAGAGGAAGTCGAAATTCAATTAATTGATAATTATACACCAACCAATAAATGTATGCTAAATAAAATTAATAAAATCATGTTTTAGAATTATTTATCTTTTAATTAGTGTATCCCAAATTAAATAGACATCTATTTTTAATAATTAGGTAATAAAAAGAAAAAAAGAATGACAAATAAACTCTCAAATTATTTTAAAACTTTAATTAGTTGCACCAATGAATTAATTAGAAAAAATTTCATATAAACCTCCAAAATAATATAATAAAAAAATTTTAAAAAATCCAAACGTCCCTTTCGCACAGTAAATTACATGGTATAGCAGGTTACCAATTACTCAATTAGGCTAGAATTATCTATTCAATATTTTCTCACATTCAAAAATTAGTCATATTTTCATATTAATAAATTTACATTCTCTGTTTTTTTTTTTACATCTTTTCGATTCTAACTCACTTTTAAAAGTGTACTCCACTTTTATATCACATCAAAAAATTATTTTTTATTAATAAATATTATTTTTCTTTACAATTATTCGTTTGTATCGATATATATAAAAATTACAATCATATTACAATTAACTACTCTGTATTTTTTAATCAAAATATTTTGATTTGATTAATGTTCGAAGAATTTTTAAAAATTGTGTTTAACCGTTATTTTGGTTTGAGAGTTTCATTCGATAATATAAAAATAAAGGTAAGGCACTATCTTTTGAGATGATCTGTAATATCAGTGACCACGGTCCACAATACATTAGGGACCGTGATCCACTGTATAACCACTCATAGGGGGTGTTTGGTTATTGGCTTATAAGCCAAATTTTAGCTTATTTGATCAAGTTTAGCTTTTTGACCAACCAATAAGTTATTTTGAAGTGTTTGGTAAATGGCTTATTGGCCTTGGTTTATTGGGTCAATAAGCTGAAAATTGAAAAGCTAATAATGTAGCTTTTTGTATTAGCTGGTTAGAAACAATGGTATATTGACTATTTTATCCTTTAAAATCAATGAGATTTACTTTTAAATGGGTGGTGTGTTTGTTATTTTATTAAAAAAATAATAATAATACCCTTAAATGTCATTTTACATTCAATCAGCTACTAATAAACAGCTAACTTACCAAACAGTTTTTTATAACCAGCTAATACAACCAGCTGGTCAAACCAGTTAACGCAATCAGTCATCAACTACTAGCTAAACCAACCAGCTATCAGCTATAAGCTATCAACCGTTTGCCAAACACCCCCATAGTCTCTAGAGTTAAAAATGTAAAAATAAACAAATATCTTCTCCCAAGATAGATAATATCTCATACGCTGTATGAGTAGTCAAATCTCTAGACTTACAATCTTTGCAGTGTGCAGACTGTAAAACTTGATTACGGAAAAGTTGCCTGTGTCCATTTGCTTCTGCGTTAAGGAAAAGTAATTGATTTAAAAATAAGGTTGTGTTTGGTTGTAGATTTTACTTTGAGTTTGTATCCTGTTTGTTTTTTTTTTTTTAAACGTATCCTGTTTGTTTATTTACATTTGTTATTGTACTACTCCGTATTATATTCAAATCTTTTACAGTACTATTTACAAAATTCATTACCTTTATATTCCTTATATTTTTTAAAAATGACATAAAATTAAAAAATAAAGAAGAAATATATATAAATATATATATATATATATGGTTCACGTGTATGTGAAACTACTCCTAGGTGAAAAATAGGCTGAGATATGAGTTGTTGATCTAATATAGATTAACGGCTCAAACTGAAGGACATTTAAAAAAAATATACGCTTCTTGACAACATATATGCAAATGATCAAGTGTCTCGAACTAACGCACCTTTAAGCTTCGAACTTATGCACCTTAAGCTAGAAAATAATGCACCTTAAGCATTAAATATACGCACCTTAACGAGGCGTTTGGTTGGAGGAAATTAGATGTTGAAATGAATTGTAATTCCATGGGAGATGAATAATGGAGTTAATTCCACTTTTGGTCCTAGACTTAATAGGCGTATGCCAGTTTTAGTCCTCCATAATAAAAATGGTCAGATTCTAGCCACGCTTTTTCATCGTTGGACACTTTTAGTCATTCGTGACTTGTGCCGTATGTGGACCATGAATTAGAAGGGCTTTTTGGTCTTTGTATGCAATATTCTTCTAATTCTTTTATTCCTCCATTTTAATAGTTGTTTTCAGCTACAACTCTCTTTTCTTCGCGAATTGTTCGCCGCAAACGAAGGTCTCCATGGACGTCTGCACCGAGCTCTGTAATCTCGACCGAAAATGCCGTACCAAGGACTACTTCTCCGCCGGCCTCACCCTACTCTCCGCTCTCTACTTCCTCTTCTCCCTCATATATTTCAGATTCACCGCCGTCTGGACGCAGATTTGTTGCGCCAATCGCCAATCGGTGCACTGAATCCATCTATTAATGGCGCTTCTCCCGATCATGAAAGCCCTAAATCTCCTCTGCGCCGTCGAGGACAAGCATTTCGTGAAGGTCACCGGAACCGCACCCCCGAGGACAAGCCTCCGTCGTGATCGGCATAACTCGTCCCTTCATCAAAAACCAAGTTACCTAGAACCAAGTCTTCTTAAGCATCAACATTGTTTGCTGCTGCGCCATCATCTTCCCTATTGTATGGTCCATTAGATGGCTGAGAGAAACATAACAAATCAACAGGAAAGCCGCGAGGAACTTGGCGAAACTCACACTCTTTTGAAAATTTTACATCATTGTCATTAGATACCTCTACTTCACAAGGATCGTAGTTTTCGCCCTCAGGACCATTTTTGCTTACAAGTACGAAGGAATTTGCTTGCCTTCGAAATTATGTGGGATTGAAATTGTAATTCCCTCCAACTAAATCCCATAAGAGTTAAACTGATACACCTTAAACTCGAAAGTGACACACCTTAATCTTTAAACATATGCACCTTAAGATATAAACATATGCAATTAAGATACTTACGCACATTAAGCTTAAACTTTTTTTTTAGAACAAGCTTAAACTTAAGCACCTAATACTATAAACTTAGGCACCTAAAACTATAAACTTATGCACCAATAATATTTTACCAACAAATACTGATACACGCAATAATATTTCACATTGTATATCACAACTTCACAATAACATAAAGAAATGAAGGATATAAAACTAGGATTTGCGATTTACTTCGTTTCTCATCAAAATTCCCCAAAGAACAAAGGCTTCTACAAACACCGGTCACCATTTCACCAATCATCACCACACTTGCTAGGGCTTCCACCACTCCACAAGTAGCATCCACACCGGATAAAAAAGAGAATTCAGGAAGAGAGAACTGCTAGGTCGATACGTCGAGAGATAAGACTTGAGATAACTCAAAGTCTCAGAGTCTAAGAGACTAAAACAGTGAAACTTTAAGAGTCTCAAAGAGTTAGTGAGGTGAGACTATGAGAGAACTAGAGAAAATAGGAGGAGGGGGAAAATAAAAAAATAAAACAAAATAAAATTTGAAAAACAAAATTTAAAAATATAAAAAGGTTCCAGATTAATGGGCCCAATGGGTGCGTGGAGTGCACGCGCCCCACTTGGCGCTTGTGGTGCGCCTCATGTGACCATGGTGGTTTTTTTTTTTTGGAGTGTCCCACTATGTAGACAAAAACTAAGTTCTTATCCAATGATATCAAATCTAGCTTATCTCTTCCACTTCATCAAAAAAACTCCTAAAAAGTCCCTCCAAAAACTCTTTTTGGGTTGCTCTAAGAGCATACATACTCGTGTATATTTGTTGGTTCATGTTAGTGTATTAACTTGCCTTTAGAAAAGTGAACTGGTGTGTAAGCCATTTTGAGAAGAAATTTATCTCCGGCTAAAACATGGTTTATGTCAGAAATTGTAGAGTAAAAAAAAAAAGAAAAAAGAACCACTGCATTTCGCGCCCCCAGCAGGCACGTGTTCCACACGCAACACGTGCCCGCTGGGGCAAGTCAGAGCTCTTACTTTTACCTTACTTTTTATTTTTTATTTTTTCAAATGTCAGATTATCATTTTTTCTTATTTTTTATTTTTTAATTTTTTCTCATTTTTTCTTTTCTAATCACACTTACTAAAACTTCTCAATGACCACAAAAAACTTCACTAATACTCTAAGACTTGCATAGATTCTAAAACCAGACGTTTCCTTGCCCACAAGGAATTTCATCTGTCCTAGGAAGGGAAATCTCCTCATCCAAAATAAAAAATAATAATAACAAATAAAAAAAAATATTTTCTTTTGGCGGGAAACCGTATCAAATCTTTCAATTGGAAGATGTTTTTAGTTCAACTATCGAATTGTATTTTGGTATATTGATAGATGACCTATTTAACCTTTGCTTTGTCCTTATTCCATATATAGTAGGGAGTATACTTTTATTTAATTAGTTGATTAATTGAATTTAATTGAAATATAATTCAGTTTGCTTGATTTGATAAAAGGAAAATGCTAGGTGTACTTTAATTTTTTACTCATAATTTTTATTCTTGCACACAAAATATTGATATAGACATTTGTATTGGGGTTTAAGAAAAAAATAGTTTATCAGAGTTAGCCACACTAGAGAATAAAATTAAGAGAGTAATATTTGAAAGTACATGTTAAATTGTATATTTAGAAAATGATTTTATCAAAATGAAATATTGATTAATTGGGTTTGAAATAAAATAACGAGAATCACTATAAAAAGCTTCAAACTATCTTCAAAGCTATCAACCACTGCTCTACTTCTTACTTCAATACTGCCTAAGCATCTTCTTCCTGTTCTTACTTAATAACATTGCTGTAATCATGGCTCTGATATGCAGAGAATCTCCTATGGATGCACCAATCGTTTCGTCGTATAACGACAGGATCAGGCCTTTACTGGATTGTGTGGATAAGCTCCGACACCTTAAGATCATGCAGGAGGGGATCCAGCTTCCCACCATCGTGGTCGTGGGCGACCAGTCGTCGGGAAAGTCGAGCGTGCTGGAGTCCCTAGCGGGGATCAGCCTTCCGAGAGGGCAGGGCATATGTACAAGGGTTCCTCTAATCATGCGCCTCAAAAATGTCCTAAATCTTGGCGAGCCTGAGCTCCATTTGGAGTTCAATGGAAAAATCGTCCCAACAGATGAAGAAAGTGTTGCAGAGGCTATCGTGCTCGCTACTGAGGAGGTTGCAGGCCTGGGAAAGGGGATTTCTCACACCCCTTTAACGTTGACAGTGAAGAAGTGCGGTGTTCCGGATTTAACTATGGTGGATTTGCCTGGAATCACTAGGGTTCCGGTTCACGGCCAGCCTGAGGATATCTATGAACAAATCTCCAACATTATCATGGAGTATATTACTCCCGAAGAGAGCATAATCCTTAATGTTCTGTCGGCCAGCGTGGATTTCTCCACGTGCGAGTCTATCCGTATGTCCCAGAAAGTGGATAAAACAGGGGAGAGAACACTTGCGGTTGTTACAAAGGCGGATCGATCACCGGAAGGCCTGCTTGAGAAGGTAACAGCCGACGATGTTCACATCGGGCTCGGTTACGTTTGCGTCCGAAACCGAATCGGCGAAGAGTCGTATGAAGAAGCA
>CM008337.1:16693720-16705713 GCA_002525835.2 Ipomoea batatas | reverse complement strand
TAGTCTTCAGGGACATTAATAATCCAAGGTTTGTTGTATGCTGGTCTGGGCTACCAATCTTTGCACTTTGTTGTTACACTGGATACTCTGATCCATTACTCGCTATCATATTGTGTTATAGCTGTTGCTTGTCCGCTTTTAAGTAGTTTCAGAATCTTGAACTTTATTGTCTTAAATTACTAATTGATTCCATATAGTTTACAGTACTAACAAACTTACTATTCTTTTATCTGATCTTATTTACAAAATACAAGTGATTTTGTCAGTGTCAATGTCAATTTAGATAGCCAGGTGAAGCTATGGCAGAGGTACTTGTTAGAAATGCAAGGAGGAAATGGCTTGGGGGACTTGTTTATAGATGAGTATTGTTTGCAATTGGTCTTAATTTTGATACATGCATGCTAGGAATGCATTCGTGAGGAATATATATTTTAGGATTGAGTTAATTCCAGCTATGGCCCTCTGACTATGTTAATTTTCTAAAAGTAGTCTCCGACTTTTAATTTGGACAATTTAAGTCACTTAACTTTCACATTTTTTTCAATGTTGGTCCTTTCGTTAAATTTTGGTTAAGTTGAGATAAAATGAAGGGGTAAAATTGCATGTTCACCTGTTTAGTGTATTATTACTCATATTTTTCCTGTCCTATACGCTACATATATGAATATAATGTTAGTCGAAGTTTTTTCGACTGAGATTATATGGCTTCGATTGAGATATCGACTGAGATTATATTCATATATACAGCGTATATGACAGGAGAAATACGAGTAATAATACACTAAACAGGTGAACGAACAATTTTAACTAGTAGCTGTCAATAACTAAAAAATTGAAAGCTAATAGTTAATTATTAGTTAAGTAATACTGAGTAGTTAATTAAATGAATAGTTCAAATTTGATTAAAGAGTCCAAGAACGAATGTCATGGCCCAATTTATGTGGTCAGTGGCCTAAAGAAAAAAAAAACATAGCATTATTTATACCAAAATCTTAATTTGTTTAATATCGACAGTACTAAAGTTTGAGATTTTGTTTATATTAATAGTACAGATTAGTAATTTTAATCTAAAATTATAATACGAATAAAAAAGTAAAAAATAAAATATATTGTATTAGAAATTGTATTACAACATTTTAATTTACAATTTTGGTACGAATAGGAATTGTATTACGATATTTTACAATATTATGCAAATTTTAATATTATAAGATTATTTTGGGCGGGAAAATAAAATGGGGGATTTTGGTTATTAATAGTATAGATGGGAAAATACTACTTCGACTTTCAAATTCTACTCCCTACTTTTACACCCACACACAAAAGTTTGATTTTGACACTTTCCTTGGGACACACAGGATGAAGATAATCTATCATATCTTGCCACGTCAGGGAGTAAAAGTAGCGGAGTATGAAATGGAGTTCTTGTAGTAGAACTTATATAGATTACGTTGTAGGGAAGTATATGTACTGTATTATTATGATTAATAATTTTAATCTAGAATTGTATTACGAATATGAAAATAAAATATATATATATTTTATTTGGAATTCTATTACCACATTTTAATTTACAATTATAGTACGAATATGAATTGTATTACCATATTTTATAATATTATGTAAATCTTAGTAGTATAGGAGTATTTTGGACATCAAGTTAAAATGAAAGATTTTGTTTTTATTAAAGTATAGATATAGGTTATTAAAAATAGATGTCTATTTAATTTTGGATTCATTAATTAAAAGATAAATAATTTTAGAACATTATTTTATTAATTTTATTTAGCATACATTTATTGGAATTAATGGAACTTCGAATTCCTCTACGACAATTGTCAGGCTTCATAGTGAGGCAAGTCACGAGCTAAGTCCTTCATGGCTTGCGACTGGTCGGAAATCACGCCGGCGGGCGACTGATTCTCTGGCAAGACGATGGAGTATCCGTCGTCCCACGCACCCATGTCGTGTGCCATCAGCTGCCACACCATGCTCCCCGCCATTGTCCCTCCTGCTTTTGCCAAATCATAAGTGTTCTTGTAAACTGTGGTTAAGAAAGAGTCGCGAACGGCGATGCTAAATCCTCCGTCTCGGCTAGACTTGCCGAATTCGGCTAACACCAATGGCTTCTTCACTACGGTCTTTGCATCTTCCCAGTGGCTCCTCATCCAATTCTCCATGAATTCCATTTGTGCATCGTCACTTTCTCCCGAAACCCTAACAACAAAGAGGGTGTTTGGTAAATACGGAGTAGTTGTTAGCTGATAGCTGTTAGTTGATTAGGTTAGTGGGTTTGACTAGTTGATAACATTAGTTGATACAGAAAAGTATTTGGTATTACATGCAAAAATGACTTGCTCAAAAAACTGATCGAAATTTTGAATTTTAGCATTTTGGAGCAATAAGTTGTTACAAAAGCTAATTAATCCAATACTCATATTGATTGTTTGACTAAGTCAAACAGTTAATAGGGGTCAAATAAGTCAAAATAGGTTGATAAGCTAACTGCGTTACGTAACTGGATTAAAATGTATTTTTTAATTTGGAGAAGACGAAAATTTAATTGAGTAATTTCGGTTGCAATTAATTAAAGAAGATAGGTTATACCATTGATCAGTGTATGCATGGATGGTGGCAAAGTCAATTTCAGGAACAAGATGGTTGCTAATGAAATCAGTTCCCACTTGGTATCCGGGATTGAATTTCTCCCTATCAGGCTCTAAATCTCCATAAAATCCCTCCATTCCTATCTCCAACAGGTGCCTGTTGTCCAGTGATTTCACATAACTTGCAATTTCTTGAACCCATCCCTGTTACATGTTTCAGTTTTAACCAATTCTGTTAGCAACAATAGTTTTTTAGCAACTGGTGTAATTCAAATTAATGCTACATCACACGATGTGACTTTATTTGATTCATATAGTAATATTTACTAAATCATGGGTAAGAAATGATAAATATGCAAAATAACTTGATTGTATCACAAATCACATTAGATAAAATTAGGAGTGTGCACAGTTTGACGAAAATCTAGTTAACCAACTGAACTATCGATAAATTTCGGTTAACTTGATTTTTAAGATTTTTTGAAATCAATTTTTAAGAATTTTGTTTAATAGTTTAATTCAATTTGAAAGTGTTGGTTAACTAAATTCATTGAGTGATTAACTGAATTGCATGTGCATACATATGTTTTATTTTTTTTATACTCCGTACTTTGTAATTCATAAATCATATTATTAGAGTAGATAGTTTTTTTAAATTTTATCTTATACATATTGACGTAATGTATATTTTGTGATGAGGAACTATGAATTGAAATTTAATTTTTTATTTACAGACTTTAAGAATTTAAAATTTGACTAAAATATTTCAATTAAGAGGATTACTAATTGATTAATCGGGAAAAATTTCAGTTCGATTTATCCAAAATTAGAAATCTTGGTGTAGTTAACAGTTAAAATATTGTTGAAATTAAGTTAATTTAGTTTAGAATTAACGAACCCTAAATAAAATAAATTTTGGTGCGAATAACATTTTCTAACCACTGCTGGAAATCAACAGATTTCCGACCGGAAACGCTTGTTCCGACCACTTTTCCGACCATTTCGGGTATCCGGAAAAACCCTCGTCGCTAATTCCGAGCACCGGAGGAAGTGGTCGAAAACAGCGACCACTTTCGAGAACCGTCGGAATGCAAACGACCGGCAAAATAATTGGACAGTCCGAAATTTCCGACCACCTGGTGGTCGGAAATCCCAAACCAAGGTTGGTTTCTTGGTCCAGATTTCCGACCACTAGTGGTCGGAAATAAATAATTAAATTTAAAAAAAATATTATAGTTTCTATTTTTAAAAGAATTGTTGTTACTTTCATACAAATTATCTGTTACGCTAGCAATTTTAAAACAAGTAATAATTTCATGGCACTACAACATCACTACAAAGATTATACATTTCAATAAAATTTAGTTCAACATAATGTTTCAATTCTAATATCCACCTTCTAAAAACTAGTTTCCAATTCTAAAATGCTACTATACAAATCAAAATGTATTAAAAAAAAGCAAATAATTTCTTAATTAGCAAGTAACTATTAAAATACACATGTAGTAAAAAGTCTATTTTCTTTTTAATGCTTGAAGATTTATCGCCTAATTGTGCGGCAAGTAATTGTTATTGATTGGATTTAACTCATAATATCAAAATATAATCTAATTAATTCATGTGCTAGCTTGTGAATATACGCAACTTTTCAAACAATAAATTTAATCACAGTCTTACTTACGCACATTAAATATTAATTACATTTTAATTTAGTGTTCCATGCTGATAGCCAAAGTACTGTTCGTTCATCTCCACAATAAAATTAAAATGGAAGAAACGACATCGTACTCACGTTAAGGGTTTTCCCAGAATAATCTTTCTGGCAACGAGGTTCGTTCATGAGTTCCCATGCCATAATGATTGGATCATCCTTGTATGCTATTCCAGTAACGGTATTCACTCTCGTTATAACTTTCTGCAATATTTACACATTCAATATAAGAGACTTAAATCGTGTTAAAGTAAAATTTTGTATTTAATTAATTACCTTGATATGGTTCTTGTAATAGCCTATGAGGACAGGATGAGTGTAGAAGTCATCTTCGCTATCGATCTGTATGCCTAAATCTCTTGCCCAATTTGCGTATTGTGCTTTGCCTCCAAAGTCATACCAATTGTTCACAAAGCTTAATATTAAGCGAATCCCATATGTCCTTGCTTCCGAAATCACAAAATCAAGTCCCTAAATATAAATAGTTAAATTTTAATATTTGTCACAAATATATTTTTTGAATAAATTTTTTTTATAAACAGTAATTTTCTTATTTTATCTGAAATATTTAGAATTATTATCAAAATGACAAAACGATTGGTTAAGTTATTAGCATGTTTAGTGATATTTCAACTAAGTTGGCTAGACTGTTAATTTAGTAACCACAATCAATTTGATAGTGACGGTAAATTTCTCTGGTTACTCAAACAAAAAATATTTAGAAACTAAACCTGAAAAACACGTTCGTCATAAACGCCGGGAGAGGTTTGTAATGCGTTGTATTGGCTGCCGTCACTGAAAGCCCAAGTCCGGCATACGGAGAGGCCGGCGGCCGAAGCTTCTTTAAGCACCTCCGTGACTTTGTCCCTCTGATCGGCGTCACTCGCCACATGCATCAACCAATACGAATTGAAACCGTTAAAAAGAAACGGCGAGCCGTTGAGCTCGAAACGATCACCGTTTCTCGTAATCCAGCCATCCACTCTGGGCAGCCTTTGGCGGGCTAAAGAGTGGGCTAGGTCCGCCATGGCGTGCGACTGGGAGGAAAGGACAGCGGCGGTGGAAGGATTTTCCGGCAGGACGATGGAGTATCCGTCGTCCCATCCGCCCATGTCCTGTGCCATGATCTGCCACACCATTGTCCCCGCCATTACGCCGCCGTTCTTGGCGAGGTTGTAAATCTGCCCGTAAACCGTAGCCATGAAAGAATTTCGGACGCTGACGGTGAATCCTCCGTCCCGGCTCGACTTTCCGAATTCTGCAAGCACTAAGGGCTTCTTAAGCACCGTGTTTGCATCTTGCCAATGGCTTGTTATCCACTTCTCTACAAATTCCATCTGAACGTCCTCACTTTTCCCGGGAACCCTGTAACTCACTCACATATATTATTAGAATCAAGTGCTTACCACGCTTAGCTATAGCTAGTAGTGAAAACGTAACTATTTTATTATACACAGCCATCACATTTTCAAGAAATTGAATGCTGATTGCTGAACTTTGCCTTTTAAGCACTTAGTCCTTTACAGGCCTCTGCCTAACAAATCTGTGTGCTAGACTTGGCCTTTAGCAGTCTCCGCTCAACAATCCCAGCACCAGATGCTAGACTAGCTAGACCTTTACTGGCCTCAGCCTAACATATATGTTAATTTTTATGCATCAAACTTAGCTTTGAGGTTGCAATGATAGATATGATGTTGAATTGCTTGCTTACCATTGATTAGCATATACATGGATGGTGGCGAAGTCAATCTCAGGAATAAGGTGGTTGCTAATGAAATCAGTTCCCACTTGATAACCAGGGTTGAATTGCTTCCTATCAGGCACTGAGTCCCCATAAAATCCCTCCATTCCTATCTCCAACAAGTGTTTGCTGTCTATTGACTTCACAAAGCTTGCCATTTCTTCAACCCATGCCTGCAGCCCGGCCGTCCGGTTTTTTAATCATATGTATATATAATACATGGATTTATAATGTTAAACAAACTACTAGAGTAATATACACGTTTGTGATGAATCTCATTACATATTACTTCTATTAGAGTAAATAAGGCAAAATATACTGTTACACATAAATTAATGTTCAATTTTAATATATTAAAAATTCATTTTTTTTATATATATTGAAGATTCATTATTTGGTAGTAGTACTAATAATAAACTTTCAAAAAATGTATATTCAATGTATTAAAAATGAACTTTATATTAATAGTTCACGGTGCACCATGGTACATGGTGTAATGATTGTAATTTAAGTTATTCAAGCATTATTATTATTATTATTTTTTAAAGAAAAGAGAGATATTTGTCAAGTTTTCTGTTGGTTTGACTTTTTTTCCCCCATAAAATGTTTGTTTAGTGGTTGGTTATGTTGTGGGAAATGCAAAAGTGATGATATATATTTGCTCACATTAAGCGTATTTCCAGAGTAATCGGCTTGGCAACGAGGCTCATTCATTAGCTCCCATGCCATCACGGTTGGGTCATCCTTGTACGCAATTCCCGTAATAGTGTTGTTTCTCGTTATAATTTTCTGGAAAATAAAATAAACACACAAGCCATGCATGTTAGAGTTACTATTCAAATGAAACACATTTATCTCAATACATAAACCAAAACTGTCGAAAGCAAGCATTCCGTCTATTCATCATTTTATAAAAATGGTGGAAGCTAGTTATTAGATAATTTATTTCAAGAGGCTAAACTTTAATTCGATTATAATAAAAAAAAATTATTTAATTCACTATTTCATATGATTTCGTGCCAATTAATGCATTTGTGCATGCATGCATACTAATATAAATTATAATAATTTAATCTTGTGAGTTAGACATGACACATTTTACCTTAATGTGGTTCTTGTAATAATCTTTGGGGATTGATTGAGTAAAGAAATCATCGTCATTGTTAACCGGTGCTCCTGCATTTCTAGCCCATTGTACATATTGTGCTTTGCCTCCAAAATCGTTCCAAATGTTCACAAAGCTTAATATCAAGCGAACCCCATATTTTCTTGCTTCCGAGAGCACAAAATCAAGCCCCTAAAATCACCAGCCCGGCAACAGTAAACAATAAACATATAGTTCAACTATCAATTTAGATTTTTAATTAAGACAGAACACATGTATCTTCAATTTGGTTCACCTGAAAAACGCGCTCATCATAAACGCTGGGGGATATTTGCAGTCCGTTGTAGCGGTTTCCGTCGCTAAAAGCCCAAGTCCGGCACACCGATAGGCCGGCGGCGGAGGCATCCCTGAGCACCTCAGTGACTTTGTGCCTCTCGTTGGGCTCACTGGCAACGTGCATGAGCCAATATGAGTTGAAGCCGTTGAAAAGAAATGGTGAACCGTTGAGCTCGAAATGTGCACCCTTTATTGTAACCCATCCTTCAACTTCTGATATTCTAGTAGCTTTCACGAAAGAAGCCATTGGCACGAGTGAGAATTGAAGTGTGTTTGAGATTGCTAATGTTTTGGAGATCAGAAGGTGTGAGCTGATTGGTTGGATTATAGGGCTATTTATAGTATTTTGGGTTAGAAGCAATTTACTAAAAATAGAAAGTTAGGGTGGTTTGCTTGTGTTAGCTAAAATTCTTCGTAAGCTTGTTAAATGGTAGAGGCCGGACACTCTTAACAAATCGATATGATCTTGCGTACAGTATTTCAATTCATATATATACAAAGCTTTTTTGTCTTTATGAATTATAATTGGATTTTATATTAGCTCTTGCTAGATATTATTATTATGTAATAATGATACTTACGCTTAATGGATTCTCTCACTTATTGGACTAGCTAGTTTTTTTAAATGAGTTTTTATTTTGGGTTTGAGTACCTATTATTGGTGTTTTTCTTAAAAAATTAATGTGTGACAAAAAATGACTACTTTAAAAAAGGTTATCGGTGCCAAGAAAATGGACTCTAAGTGAAAGAGGTCCATATGAAGGAATCCGGAGCACATGCCCTTGAGAACGTTGGCTTTTCAAAGGGTAAACAATAAAACATTGTGTAGTGGTACTTGAATTTGATATGTTCTTTTACCTATTGAACTACTGTTTTTGGATGATGAGTTTTATTGAGTTTGAGTGCTTATCACTTTACTGGTGGTGTACGTGTTTTTTTTTTGGTAAGTCCACAGGGCGTTTCGGGTCTTTCTCCGTCCGTTTAACTGTCCGAATTCACCCGACTAACCCTCGCTCGCTCCGGGAGTTGGCCCTGGGGGAATTGTCACTCGTGAGTGGTGTACGCGCTTATGATTATAAGAATCATTGTTACTTCCCATAATTTGTATTGATGCTTGAAGGATGGTTAATTATAATGTAGTTATTATTACTTTAATATATTAATAATGTTATATTGTATAGTTACTTATTGTTGACTTTTGAGCAAGAAAAAAACTATATAAACAACAAAAACAAAAAGCAAAAAGTTTGTATGGGGTGTTGAGTATAGAAAAGAGCAGTTATTTCCGTTACGTTGAAAACTAAAATGTCAGTTTGAGCATTTATGAAAGGTGCATGTTGAGAGTTAAGCTAGCAAATTGGATAAGGATTATGACGACAGCAAGGAGTTTTGCTTGCAGACACCATACCTCAACGGCTCAACCTCTCTTTCAGTTGATAAAGGATGGGAGAGAGTTCGGTATGTTCAATAATATTTACGATAACACTTCTGCGAAACCGTCTTACGAGTCTCAATCTGTTAGGCGAATTAGATATTTGATTAATGAATCACGGATTGAGACCCGCGAGAAGGTCTCACACAAATTTTTGCCTAATATTTAATAGGTATACATACTCAATTAGTTTTTATGCTATTGAAAAATGTTTAATATAATTTTTATATTATAAATTTGATCAATTTAACCTTTGTAGTGTTACAAAATAGAATAATTAAGTAAAATTATTAATATCATTAGTTAAAGGGTTAAATACTTAAATATGCTAACATGACTAGAGTATATGGTGATTTTCAAATCACTAATTAATTAATTTTTTTTTGAAAATAAAGAAGCTAATTCATTAATCATAGGCTGTAACCTTTACAATAAAGATCAATGGAATGGTCAAACATTCCTTACAGTCAGACATAGAAACAACTTCCCTAACATAGAAAACTTGATTCGCAGACTGTTTCACAAATTTGAAGCCGAATTCTTTGAACGAACTTAAAGCTTCTTTAAAGATTTGGTCAAACGTACTCAAGACTGACACTGGTTGAATAGTCTTGCACACCACCTGAGTATCTATTTCCATTCTTCTATCCATTGACAATATCTCAATTGGGCTGAACTGCATATCATAGTTCATAGGAGTTTCTTTCTCATTGTCATGTTTGTCACCCAGGATGAGATTCACGTACGCTATGACTAGTTTTATCGTTTCACGCATTATGAAAAAAGAACTCGCCAAGTAAACGAGAGGAAGAAACTCGTTAAAACAACAAGAGGAAAAACACAAAAACTGCAAACAAAATTAAACCAATAAAATAAAGCAAAGGGAAACAACAATGGAAAAATAAGAGAGTAAGCGGTGGAGATGGAGGAGAAAACCGTGAATGCAGAAAAGACAATAAAGATGGACGCCGCCTAAGGTGGAGATAGCAGCAGGGGAAGATGATTGGACGCCGCCTCCGATCTGCTTGCTTCACGGAGGCGGCGGCCGTGAAGGAAAGAAAAGAGGAGAGAACAGTAGGGTTTGAGTAGGGTTTAATCACTAATTAATTAATAATATGCTAATATAAAAATACTTAAAACATCATATCACTAAGACACTAACATAAATTGATTCCATGACATTAGCTAGAATAATAATAATATACTGTAATTTTAAATTCAATTCAGTATGGTAGTTTATAACTTGGATATTTATTAAAATATTAATATAAAAAAGAAAATGTAAAAAAAAAAAACAAAGACTAAATCACATACTATCAAAATTACAAAAACAAATAATATAATTAATCAATACTAACTTTCAATACTAATTAATTTATATTGTTTAGTAATATATGATTCTTATTTTACTACTAGTTTCACACGCACATTGCGCGATTTGATATCCAATGTTTGTATTTAAATAAGTAATTCAAAGTATACCAATGCAAGATTATATAAGAAAAGTTCATTATATATAGTTGTCATTAAAATTAATGTTTAATTCGTACTGCACTTTTCTAAAAATAATTATCTAAATACTTATTGTAATTGGTATGATATTAGGTAATAGATACAACTTTTGGTTGGAATTACTCTAAGTTTTGTTAATTTGCTTTCGGATAGGTTTGTTTGACTTCGTCTTCATTGCTTGACCACTTCTTTTTTGTTGGTAGCTTCTCATATGCAATTGGATTACTGGTGCTACTTTGCAAAAAGAATTGATTTGGTCTCATCAGTTTTGTTACCTCATCCTCCTACGTGGGTGCCCGGGGCACTTGACTCTGAATCCCTGGTACCAATTGGGTTAGCGTCGCCGCTGCTTGCTAAATGGCATGGGTAGTCGCCTGGAGATCCACAGGCGGTATCAGTGTACACTAGGGCCTTGATGCCCTCCACCATGGTTGTTGTTGAGTTAGTCCCAAGATCACACGAGTTCGTCGGCCAAGCATCCATGCTAGCATTGTCGTTGCCATTGCGGTTCAGGCCACGAGAACCATGGGAACCACGAGATCTAGATCGTGTTATCGTCTTGTGTGATGAGACACGTGAAATGTTCATCCTGCTTGAGAGTTGATCTCAGGCTCTCAATGAAAGCACCACTGACGGCATATATGTTGTTGGAGTATATTTGGTAAGAATAACAAAGTAGAATTGTTTAATAGCTCTGTGTACAAAGTGTTGAGTCCAAATTTTGAGAGTGTCGCCCTTATTGTCACATGGGCCTTGACTTTTATACAATACGTACAACAGTAACGATTACAATAATGGTAGCAACGATCTCCTAATAAATGCATTGGCTCTACGCTTAATGCTCAACTTTAATTTGGTTGTTATTGTTTGATTGCCTTGACGGGTCCAGGTCGGATATAGTTGCATGCCCTATTAACTTAGGGAAGTCATTTTTCGAAGTTTTAAACGGACCCTAAATGTTTGTTTTATTTTCTTGCACAGAAAAGGTGAAAAACCACATCTCGGGGGTCTCCACATTCCAACCTAACAGGATTTGTGGAGGTGCTTGTTTTATTTTTTGTTGCTCAAAATTGATATGCTACTTTATGCCTTTACCACTGAATATGGGAATGCTACAGATGCTTATCATATACTCTATATATCAATGTCAGATTATTTAATTAAAATGATCTATCTGCAATATGCATAGTATGATCTGATATTCAAATGATGACAAACTTTGTACTTTACATTAATTGTGACATTGTTAATGTTTAGATTATATTATTGCTAGAATATTGTTGAGTGATATTTTTTTTTATTAATATTAATTTTAGTCGAATTTTTTAAAAGTGAAATTATGCAAAATAATGGGTATAATTGCTATTATAGTACTTTTTTTTTTTTAATAAAGGGACTAATTACAAAAATTATAATAGTAATGAAATGCCAAAAATTATATAGGAAAATGCAAGGAGAAATTTTTTTATAATTAATAACCTTTAACATAAATAAAGGGTTATGATTAAATTTTTTTTTTTTTTTAAAAAAAAAAAAAGGAAAATTGTAAT
>CM008337.1:16641598-16652716 GCA_002525835.2 Ipomoea batatas | reverse complement strand
AAAAAATTAACATAGTCGGAGGGCCATAGCTGGAATTAACTCAATCCTAAAATATATATTCCTCACGAATGCATTCCTAGCATGCATGTATCAAAATTAAGACCAATTGCAAACAATACTCATCTATAAACAAGTCCCCCAAGCCATTTCCTCCTTGCATTTCTAACAAGTACCTCAACCATAGCTTCACCTGGCTATCTAAATTGACATTGACACTGACAAAATCACTTGTATTTTGTAGATAAGATCAGATAAAAGAATAGTAAGTCTGTTAGTACTGTAAACTATATGGAATCAATTAGTATTTTAAGACAATAAAGTTCAAGATTCTGAAACTACTTAAAAGCGGACAAGCAACAGCTATAACACAATATGATAGCTGAGTAATGGATCAGAGTATCCAGTGTAACAACAAAGTGCAAAGATTGGTAGCCCAGACCAGCATACACCAAACCTTGGATTATTAATGTCCCTGAAGACTGCATAATGATTAATTGATTATAGATTACATTGCCAAGAAGAGCATAAGAGAAAATGTAGGGGTAAATTAAACACATAATTGAAGTTCGCATCGTCTCAACAAAGGGCATAAACTTAGCTCGACCATAGCAGCGACAAGGGTTTTCCATCTTGGCACTTTATCATGCACTCCACCACAGTTTCTCTCAGCTTTTCTTCAATGTCTTCCATAGGAAGGGTTGCATCTATTATCTAAATCAGCAAAAAGAAAAAGGGATCTATGATTAGGACTTACGGCTGCTTCATCATGGAAAACTATATTCAAGTGTGGTTCTTAGGAGTTGGTAAATGAAGTCTTATTTCTACCATGTAAGATAATATATATAGGCAAATCAATATCCCATCTGGACTCATTTATAAATCACAAGCACTGTTGAGCTGAAAAACTAAATGCATCAGTATCCTGGCAGACCTGGCCTATGATCTAGCTACTGAATATCAAAGCTCTAAATGCAACAGAACTGTCTGTACTGCCGCTAAAGGTAAAGACTAGGCCATACTTAAAAAAAATAATGTCACTTACCTTCCATGACGAATCCTGAAGGGCCTGGTAAGAGAGGGCAACCTTTTTCTGAAACTCCAACTGCTCATACCTCTCACCACCGTAACCTCCTCTTTCAGCAGCTCTCTGGCATATTTCAAGAACAAATTCTCTATAAATTAAACCACAGGAAATATAAAAGATACACCATTGCGTCATCCATATCAAAAAAGAAAAGAAATCTGATATATTAGCTGAATTCTCTCTAGAAATTAGAGAAACGCAAAAGATTGACGAATAGTGAAGCCATCACATCCAGGTGGTTTTTAACTGGCAATTTCTTGCCCCAAATACTTTCCAAAGGGACTAAATAGTGCATAACAAATGCAAACTTATACTGAAAATATCATCACTCCCAAAATGACCAAGCATACATATAGATATGATTTAAATGCAATAACTAAACCCAACAGGCAATAAAACCATACTGGTGCCACCGGTTCAAATTTGGCACTAGAATGAAATGTTTTACTTTTCCTCAAATTTCACATGCATTTAAACTGAAAAGTTGATTACCTCAGGTGAAATGTCAAGGTACAATACCAGATCTGGAGCAAGCAATCCTATATCAGGAGCCTGCACCAAAAGACTTCATGACATCACAGCCTAAGAAACCATGAATTTCAATATTAATACTGAAGAATGTATTTACCTTACACCATTGAATATCAAGTCCCTTAGCAGACGAAAATGCTACCCCAGAATAAGAATAACGGTCTACAATAATAGTGGTTCCACTCTTCAGAGTTTCTTCCATTAATGACCTGCAATTATATTTCCAGTCAATAGTTGATCATTCAGAGCATGGATAAACCATGCTGGGCAAATCCAAACTTTAACAAACAATAGTACATATCAAAGTCATTTAAGTGAAAATTTCAAATTGTGTAGAACAGAAAAGATAATAGGGTGTGGAGTCTTCTATGACTAAACCTGGAAAATCATTCATTTTAAGAGCAACCATCACTTGGCAAATAAAAGGCAATTACTTTTGTCACATAACAGAGAATACCTCTTCTCCCAGCGGTTGGCACTGAAAAGGAGATGGATAGCACGATCATCCAAATGTGACTTGTTGGCAAGATAAGAAGATATCATTTGCCCAATTCCAGTATTTCTATCAGGAAATCTCCATGATTGAATGGAGTGCCCAAGGTTATCCAAGTACTTAACTAATCTACTAGACTGTGATGTCTTCCCACAACGATCTAGCCCTTCAAAGACAATCAAAGCGCCCCTTGAAATTCTGCTGCTGCTACTACTTTCCATGTGAACTTGTCTGATTGAGTTCTTCACAGTAAACTTCAAATTCAAGCCAAATTTTAAAAGCTGGCGCGCTCCTACTCTCTCAAATTCCCTGAAAATAAAACTTTTAACTTCATCATCAACTATGACTCTCAATGGCATTTTCTCATACATCATAAAAGCATTTACCATACCCACAAAAATAACAATAAAAATGGTAATTTTTCATAAATAACAAATAATTACCCCCAAAAAAATTGGAAAATCACGGATCGAATCATAATCTCGAACAAAACAAAATAAATTACAGAGTATGCAAATTATGAATTGCTAATTTCTCAAAGAAAGAGCTAAGAAAAGCTTACAAAGCCTTTGTAAGAGTAAAACTGCTAGCATGGAGCATGGCCTCATCAAACACTAGAATCTAAAATCACAAAAAAAATAAAAATAAAAATAAAAATAAAAATCTTATTTTTCTCCTAGATCAGAAAAAAAATAGAACTAAAGACTAAACCAAAAATGAAGGAAAAGGGTATAGATGAACCTGCTTAGAAATCCATCCCAAATTTCCAGTTAACGAAACGGGAAAGTGCAGTGTTATATGAAGATTAAGGTCTCCGATCCAACTTTTATTTCTCTTTCGGTCGTCTGATCTTGGCGCAAGTTTTGAACTTTTTCGCTCTGATGCGCGCGGCGCGCCTTCGGTGTGTAGTTAATGGGCTTTCCAAAACTGTGAACCCTTACCACAAAGCCCAGTTAGAATTGGGTTGTTTTCTCAATCCATTTAGATTGGATTTTATTTTTAGATATAAGTTTAGACCCCAAATTTATGCAAATTCAAGGACCACCCTATCGACCAATCATTATTAAATTGGACCATAAAACAAAAATATATTTTTAATATACTAAAAATATATTATTTTTATATGTAAAGTATATTATTTGAAAGTACATTATTTTATATATATTATCAAATAATGTCAATTTAAGTAAATACAAAAATAGTGTACACGATATAACGATTGCATGAAAGTGCATCAAAGCCTCAAAGGCCCACAAGGAACATGCGCACTGGAGCCTACCAAATTAAGTTAAATCGATTGTGTTTGAATTGTTTGATACACACAGAGCTTACCTAAATACTTACCAATCGTTATACCCTGCACCACGGTGCACATAGCAATGTGCACCACGTACGTTAAACGACGTCGTTTCGGTGTTAGTGGACGCGGACGCGAATGACTCAGGGAATTCATTATCTATAATATACATAATCATTATCTATAATACACAGAACGTTTGCCTAGAATACACAAAATGTTTGCCCATAATACACAGAATATTGACGCAAAATACACAAAACCCATCCTCCTAACATTCGAATGCACAAACACATCACAACTTTTGTTAATAACATGAATACACATAATATTTACACAAAATACACAGAACTCATCCTCCTAAACATTCGAATGCACAAACACATCACAACATGTGTTACTAGCATGAAATCACAACATGTGTTACTAACATGAATACACATAACGGTTGCCTATAATACACAGAACGGTTGCCTAGAATATACAGAATATTAACATAAATACAGACCGGCCGAAACGGGAAACGTGATTTCCAAAAAAACGGACGATTAGTTTACAATGCTCAAAACGACGTCGTTTATGTACGTGGTGCACAGTACTATGTGCACTGTGGTGCACAATATAATTTGCCAATACTTACCCACAATCCAATACTAGATCAGGAACCGAAACCTAATGCAGCGCTTATATAATTCATCCCATAAAAAGCAAATCTGATGATATGCCGCATCCACTCCTCTCATCTCCGCTAGCTTCCCAATTCACCATATACATACATCCATGTATCTACAAATTGATGTGATTCGCCTCATACTTTTGAATGTGGAGGTAGAAGCTCTCATCCGATTTCAATGCGTATGCAAAGAATGGCGTTCCACAATCCAACACCCCGATTTCAAGCTCTCCTACCGCGGACCAAGGCGAGTTCTGGCCGCCGCGGCCTCCGATAGCAGATTAACATTTACATCCATAACCACCACTAGTCCCGGCCGCATTAAAACCCTATTCCAGGTCAGTGAGAATCACTCCTTCCTTGACACGTTTCCCCGCCTCGTTCGTTTGTGGTCTGGTGTTTGGTGCTCTTGCAACGGGCTTGTGCTTTTCTCCGTGGGAAAACATATTCTGTTGTGGAACCCCTCCACTCGTTGCTGCACAAAAGTGCTTGAGCTTTCACTCGGGAACATCAATGCCAAAAGATATGTTGTCTTCTCAGGGCTATGTTACGTCTCGTCCACGGGAGATTACAAGGCTGTTCTGTTACTGGGCTCTCGCTGTCATGCCCCTCTATGGGTTGCCAGCCTCAAGAACAAAGAGTGGCTAAAAATGCAATTTCCTTACTTGTCACACTCGTCTATAGATGACGGCATTAATTTTCACAACACACTCCATTTGAGGGCAATTTGTAGGCATACCAGACGTGAAACGATCATTGTTTTTGAGGTGGAGAGCGATGAGTTCAAAGAGCTTGAGATGCCCACCCCTGAACTTCACGGACGAGGGAAAAGAGCAATTCTTGGCCTGGGAATCATGGATGGTTGTCTCTGCATGGCTAACAAGGGAGAAGAAGAAAGAAGAGAGGAACTACAAGTGTGGGTTATGAAGGAATATGGAGTGAAGGAATCGTGGGTCTGTCAGTTTGTCATATCTGTTTGTGCCTCTGAATTATTCAATTTTGGTTTTAGTGCCACCACATTATACCCTTCCAAATGCAATACCAAAGTGCTGATATGCAGTTGCTACTGCGGTTCCTGGGAAATATTTGTTTATGATGTGAAGAATAGCAAACTCCACAACCATTTTTCGGAAGAATCAAAATATTGGGGTGATGCTGCTGCAATATGTTCCTACATTCCGAGTTTTGTTTCGCCACATGAATTTATTTGGAAAGATGATCAACACAAATCCTCCGAGAATGATGTTGTGTTGAGGTTTATTTTGGAAATGTTTAATATCTGATAGAATTATAATTATTTTATTTTATTTTTATGAATAATATGTTGGGTTTCAACATTATGTCAGTGCTACACTTTTTTTTCGTAACGAACTCTTCAATTACATTTTCTAAGGTATTACGCTCTCAATTTTAATTTTTCTAAGTTATAAGATATGTAATTTTTGTCTCTAATTAATATTGAGGTGCAAGAATACTTCCTAATTAGTCATGACATTATTTTGAATTGAAAATTCACACATTCATGTTTGTAGCCTGAGTTATTATCAATGACAAATTAATAACTTGTGAATAGTGTTGTTTATGTTTTTATCCAAAATAATATCTATGAATAGTGTTGTTTATGTTTTTATCCAAAATAATATCTATCATTCATAAGAATAATGACTAAATAGGCCAAATGAATGACTAATTATATGATACTATTGCAGCTTGCATTATAATTCAAGAACTAAAACGACGACCTAATCAAGTTTTATTTTTTATTTGTTTTATTTTTATTTATTTTGGTTTTATTTTTTATTTATTTTGTTTTAGAACGTGTAGTGAAAATTGTACTCCATGACCCAATAAAAAAGTCTCACAAGATTCCCAAAGCTGGGATCCAATAAAAAAGTCTCACAAGATTCCCAAAGCTGGGATCCCCAAAAATGCATATACTTCGTTAGATCCACAAGCCATGATCTACGTTTTCAAAGGCATAAATTGCCGTTGGGAGAGACCTAGACCTATCCATAGTTTTGTGTTCATGGATCGGGCTTGTGCTTCTGGTTGTTGTGAGAGATCTTTTGTTATGCGACAGTTGTGTCATGGACCAAAGTCCACCTTGCAAAGTTTACAACATAAAATTATTAGTCATCAAAGTGACCCACTCATGTTTACAAATTTTACAAATGTTTATCATACACAATATTTTGCATCATTGAATGACACTAAAGGATTGATAAACATTTGTGATAATTAACACAGGGTTACAGTGGTCACCCAAAAAGACATTGAATGACACTAAAGGATTGATAAACATTTGTGATCATTAACACAGGGTGTCACTCAAAAGGATTGATAAACATTTGTGATCATTAACACAGGGTTACAGCGGTCACCCAAACGTGAACTCAGGTCTATGTTCACAATTTCAACCGTATAACACAATTTGTCCTTCTCTAATTGAAACTTTAGGTGCTTAGGTGGTGCATTAGGAGTTACAACAGAGTAATTTTTGTTTTAAGAAATGAATTTGTAGAATTTTGATATTATATTAATCATGACAGTTGTATACTAATCATGACAGTTGTGTGACTTACTCCTGAGGTGCAATAGCTATATTATGGTTTTTAACATTATAGCTTCTAAAAAAAAAAAAAAAACATTATAGCTTCTAAACGTAGTAAAAGGGTTTACTTTGAATCCACAAACTAACATACATTCTTGGAGAGCAGAGCAGTACTAAAGGCATTTGTAATTTTGCTATCTTCTAGTGTGTACATTGCATGCATATTAAAGACTTGTTTTTGCTCAATTGACATTTAGAAACCTTAAGGCATTTCATTGCTAAGTACTAGTACATAACAACTCAAAAATCCAAAGGCGAAACAAAGCCATCAAAATTCATAAGACAACCAAAATTTAATATACTTCAAATATGTTTGAAATTTGTCTAAACCTTGTAACAGGAAATACTGTAATGATTAAATGACAATACAAACTAAGACATCCTCTGAGCAGCCTCCTTCGCAAGAACCCTTTCTTTGGCCTTTGTCCTCGCTTGAGATTTCGAGCCCATGATACCACCACCCCATTTCTTGCGGTTTTCATCATATTTGTCATTGAAGTTGGCCTGAATCAACAAAATAACAGAGAGCCAATTGAACACAAGGAAATTCCAACAGCATAAAAAAATTGTAGAGTATTTACAAAATTTATAATTTCAAACCTTGATGGCCTCCAAGATCTTGGAGAACTCCAATTTGTCTTCATTCTTGACTGAAGTCAGGCACAAAACTGATGCTGTCTTCTTGTGGACAATCTGTAAAAAGGTTGCATATATATATATATATATATATATATATATATAAGATAAATGCCCACAAGGTTAACAAGAAAAGGAAGAAACACAACATCCAAACAAAGGAAAGGATACTTACAGAACCCAATCTTGCTTTCCCCTTGACAATGCAGTAAGGGATTTCCATCTTCCTACACAAAGCTGGAAGCCATACCACCAATTCTATGGGGTCAACATCATGAGCAATGACCACCAGTTGTGCTTTGTTCTACAATGAAACTTCCTTAAGTAACAGTTCTTACAAGTAGTAGACAGAGAATAAATAATATAGATGAGGGTGAAATTAAACCTGCTCCACAAGATAAGTGACGTGCTTAAGCCCATACTTGACAACAATAGGCTTCTTGATTTCGGGAGTTTTCCCTTCACTCTCAGCCTGAGCTCTTTTCAAAAGTCGCTCCTTCTTTGCTGCCTTGTCCTCAGGCCTATACTTGAGGAGCATCTTGAAGAGATTTGTGGCTGCAGATTCAAAAGATTCACATACAATTTATCATCAAGCACAAAATTACAGAATCATTATCATAGCTACAAACGACACCTCAACCAACCAATGCTTAAGTATAATGCTTGTTAATGGTACACACACAAAAACTACTGTTAGTGGAAACTTTCTTAAAACTAAAAATGAACAAACCAGTGCAACAAAAGTGAACAATCAATGAAAGTAAGCAAATAGGTACTGACAACAAGCTAGATTGACTATCCTCAAAATTCATCCAAATTCACACAACTATCAAACTATCCTATACTGAACTTATATCACATATGCATAAAACATAAACATATTAAAAGAGAGGCAATAAGCATATCTGATCAAATATCTACAAGTTCATAAAATGTCAGTTTAAACAAGGTAATAATAGAGATCGTGGCAAAGCAAACTGACCAAGGTTCTTATCAAGGGTTTTGGAGAACTGATTTAGGGTAGGTGGAACCTTCAAGCGCTGCTTGAGGATCCGTCTCTTCCTCTGGATACGGACAACCTGAGGCCATTTCACGAACCTCGTCAGATCCTTCTTGGGTGGCAATGCCCCGCCGATGCCGAATTGCTTCGGCCGCTTCTCGAACAACGGGTTCACCACCTTCTCCGGCTTCTTCTTGGAAGCACCAACTGGGAGCTTCACACCCTTCTTCGGAGCCTGCAAAAACAAATACGAAAATGATTAGACACGTAATGAAAGAGAATGAAGGAGAAGGCGCAGCAGCAAGCTCACCATTGCAGAAGGCAGAAGGTAGAAGGCTTTGCGGTGGAGGGGAAAACACTTTTAATAGGCGAGCAACTAGGGTAAATTGGCCGGATCTATAAGGCCAGGCCTGTTTAGTGTTTAGTTCTTTTCTTTTTCTTTAATCAAGCCCACCATGGGAAGGCCAGGCCTGTTTTTTTTTTTTTTATCGACCACAAGGTTAAAAGCCGTGTGCTCTGCCGACTGAGCTAGACGGGCTTATGTTTTTTTTGTCAAACTGGATCTATCAATTAGAATTCCGGCCGTTATGCCAAAGACTCAGGTCCATGTTCACAATTTTAGAACTCTATGTACATAATTATAGAATTCTATGTCCATAATTTTGAACTCTATGTTCACAAGTTTTGAACTCTATATTCATGATTTTTGAGAGTTAATTTCAGAAATGATCCTTCGACTATTGATTTTTATCAATTTTTGTCATCGACTATTGATTTGACCAAAGTTGGTCCCTTAACTATTGATTTTGTACCAAATTTGATTCTTTTGTTAAATCTATGTTAAATGAGTATTAAAATTGAGGACAAAAGTGTCAAACCAAATATTTTAACCCTTCTTCTTCGTGAAGTCTTAGGATGCTTCATTTTGGAGAGAAGCAATAAATGGATATAGATTCAACATGTGGAACAATATTATTTGGTCCAGATTGATTTTTCTATTGGATTAAACCAGTTGGGTGCTTCAAAAAGAAGATGAAGATTCATGGTTCAATTTATTGCTCAAGGCTCTTTAGGTAAAAGGAGGGCATTGATTTCTTTGATACGTATGCTCAAGTTGCAAGAATTGTTACTTTAACATTATTAATTGTTTTTATCGACTATAAATAATATTGTAATTCACCAAATTGATGTATGTTAAGATTGCATTCTTAAATGGTGAATTGGAGGAGGAGGAGGTTTATATGAACCAACACATTGCTAAAAATTATTTCAAAAAACACATTGCTAAAAATTAACAAATTTAATTTTTAGTTTGATAACTGTGTATATAGCAAATTTAATAACCAATGTGAAGTGGTTATTATTAGTCTATATGTGAATTACATGCTTATTTATTGGATTGATTTGGACCAATGCAAGTAAGTTCTGTTAAAGAATTTCTTAGAACTAGTTTTTAAATGGAAGGCATGGGAGAGGTTAAGGTTATTCTAGGTGTTAGGATTATAAACAAAAAAAAAAAAAAAAAAAAAAAAAAAAAAATTATAAAAAAAAAAAAAAATAAAAAAAAAAAAAAAAAAAAAAAAAAAAAAAATTCTTTAACACAAGCTCATTATATTCAGAAAGTGTTAAAAAAACTTTGAGCAATTTGGTTGTGCTCCGGTGTCTACTCCAATGGATCCCATGGTAAAGCTAATTGATTGCTTAATATATATCATTTTGGGTACTATTGACTATATTACATTGTAGTATTTGACCATTTATACATTCTCAACCTGTTGAAGCATGAAGAGTCAAAATCGCCCCACTGAGACTCGATCTCATGACCTCTCATATGGGAGAGTCACTAGATGACATCTGAGCACACGGTGATTGGCTTAATATATACCCTAAGTAATACTCGACTAGATATATATTGCATTTGCAGCAGGCAAACTGAGTGTGTATACTAGTAATCCTAGTATGAATAAAATGCTTGATGAAAATCACGAATTATGGTTTGTTATATTCGAGTGAGTTTTCTATTTTAGAAGGGTATTTGCATGCAAGTTGGACTTTCAATAAATACGATTATTCTTCAACAAGTGATTGGGTAGTTTTGTTAGGAGGTGGTGCAACCTGCTTGGCTTCTAAGAAGCAAACTTGTATAATTGATTCAATAATGGCTTCAGAATTTATTACACTTGCATCAACATGTAAAGAAATCGAGTGGTTAAGGGATTTATTATTAGAAATTCTGATTTGGCCTAAATCGATGGCTTATGTATTGTACATCACAATAGTGCTACTACTTTGGCTAAGGCTTATAACGAAGTGTATAATGGTAAGTCTAGGCACATAGGTGCGAGACATAGCTTTTTGCAGGGACTTATTAAGGAGGGTATTGTATAGTAGAACTTGACTTTGTATGGTCATAGATTAATTTAACTGGCGGATCCATTTACTAAATCAATGCTAAGGGACATGGTATATAGGACATTACATGAGATGGGACTTAAGCCCATTGAGTAAATAATAAATGATAGAAAGCTCAACTCTCGTCTAAAGGTATGTTAAATTGGTTGTTTACATACATTGAGCATCACAATTGGTTAACATACTACCAGTAAACTCTATATGTCGTGGTCGATTGAAGAAATACAAGTTAGAATCAAAACAAAAATAGAGAACGAGTGAAATAATTAACGATAAAATGATAAATTATGTGGTCTTCATACCATTGAACAACACCACCACCACCACCAACACCAAAAAAAAAAAAAAAAAAAAAAAAAAAAAAAAAAAAAAAAAAAAAAA
>CM008337.1:16597123-16607627 GCA_002525835.2 Ipomoea batatas | reverse complement strand
CAAATCCACCATTTATATCTCTCCCTAATCCCCAAACCAAAACCAAATATTCTCACAAAATCACTAACCCAAATTACATACCTACTTCTTGCAACAAAAAAAAAAAAAAAAAACGCACCTAAATTTGGTATTCCGAAATATAAATTCCATAAAATTCACAATCAAAAATCAAAACCTGACTAAGATTTCTATGGAGTTCGATACTTACCTACGTACACGGTGCAATTCGCGTTCTCCGCCATAGTTGACCTTTATCACACAATCCTATTGAGAGAGAAAATGTGGCGTGGATTTGTGATGGTGATTTAGATTTTATTCTGCCTGAAATCCTAAAGTACCTCGTCGTCAAGGAGACGGGGATTGCTTAAGTAAGCAGCTTACGTCGGTGCTCTTTTTCTTTTTTTTTTTTTTCTTTTTTTCTTATGGATTGAATAATTACTTTCTGTAAAAATAAATGATTTTTTAATAACTAATATTTTCGTTGGTACGTTGCACAGAATGAATTTGTTATAATATTTTAAAAAATTTGATCGATATACAATTATATAAATTATAATATCAAATATTATATAGCGCAATTGATGAAATTGGTTGGATGGATTATGTTTTTTTTTTAATGTTTTCCTTGCTTGAATTAGAGCAAATAATTATCTAATTACTTTTACGATACACGAATAAATTTTTTATTATATAGTTATATAATAAAAATAAAGATGAAATTATAAAAACTTCTAATATTTAACGTGTACATTTATTTGATTATAAGATTAGTGTAAAAGTATTACTCAATTAATTGAATAATATATGACTTTTTTTTTTTTTGAAAAAGAATAATATATGACTTGTTTGTCTACAATTATCCTAAAAAGATCGATATGTAATATTACTTATTTAATTATATTATTACTAAAATAAATATGTGAAAAATGAGAAATAATTTAATTATAATTATTATAAAAATAAATTCAACGACCAATGTTTAGCTTAATTACCATAATAATTATTAGGCAATTATTATTAGTCAATTACACTAATTTATTTGTAATTATACTTTATACCTTAAATATATTCATTTTAACCATATCGCATTTAGTTTCTTCTTCCTTCTTCATATTTGAATGAATTAATTATAATTATTATAAAAAATCTAACCACCCATGTTTAATTAATTTTTTTTTAAAGTTTAAATAATTTAAAGTTTTCAAAAGGATCGGAAAGTGTAATTAATTTTTTAAAAACTTTTTAAATAATTTGTAGTCAATTAGGAATATCCTTTTCCTTTTCCAATTTGCCTAATTTTTGTTTTTCTTTTCTATTATGATTTTTTTTATTTTTAATCAATTAGTAATATCAGTTTTTCTTTTCTATTTTATCTTTAATATTGTTTGGACAGGAATTAAATTATTACATCAAGGAGACGCGGATTGCTAGAGTAAGCAGCTTACGTTGGTGCTCTTTTTCTTTCTTTTTTTTTTTCTTTTTTTTTTAAATACTCCTTTGTCCTTATGGATTGAATAATTACTTTCCGTAAAAATAAATAGTTTTTAAATAATTACATTCTGCAAAAATGATGAGACGTATTTAAAAAAAAATGTGCGCATGAACAAAACTTGTACACTTCAAATATTTTTTTTAAAAAAATTATCAAAATATCACTGTATTTAAAAAAAAAAAAAATTCTTTGATTATGGACGATTGATCTTTAGATCATTAGCTAAGATTTAACTATATTTTCTATCTCGGCGTCTCTTTTTATCTGAGCTTATGCATATATACATGTGTGTGCGCACATGTGTAAACAAGTATCAAGTATCAGGTATGGAGTATCGTACTCCACGGCTACCCAAACTCTGCATAAATCCAAGACGAAAAATTTCCCTACTTGACCTAATTTGAAACATTAGCATCTACCTGAACCCATCAAATTAGGGCTTAGCAGTAGGGATGTCAATCGTAACAAAAAACTGTTAGGGTCAATAAATTTTAGCCTGATAAAAAATGTTTTTGATGTTACAAATAGGAGAGAGTGGAGGAAAAAAAAAAAAAACAAAAAACAAAAAAAAAAAAAAAAAAAAAAAAAAAAAAAGTATGCAATTGCTGACATTATGATCCAAAAAGGAAGTGGAAAAAAAAAAACAACAACTTGATAAGCAACACGTTAACCGGCGCGTGCAGTGCACATGCCCAACTAGGCATTGCTATGCGCGAAACGCGCAAAAGAATTTCGTGTGTTTTGTTTTTCAATTTCTACTATTTCAACAACCCACATTTGTCTTCTCTCTCCTCCAACTCAATATATACTGTTCCAAAAACCCCAAAATATCTATGATACGGATGCTTTAATAGTCCCATCTCCCATCATTCTTCAACATAGAGCTGTCATTCATTCTTGTTTTTTAACTAACCCATATAACGCGTACCTCCAACCTCAATTTTTTTTTTTGTGTAATTGGATATTGTTGTATTAGTATTTTAAAATGTTGGTGATAACAAGAATTGAACCCTTAACCTTTCAATTAATGTAATATTATTGAAACCAATTATACTAAAAACAATTATTAAATATATTTATATAATTATATATTTATTTATTTATTTATTTATTTATATCAATATTCACAAGCATTTTATATATAATTTATTTATATTACATTTAATAATGTACTAATTAATACAATTAATTGTATCTTTATATAAATATCAATGTTGCAAAAATCCCGCATAAACATCGCTTAGTCGACGCCTAGGCGTTATGCATTGGTCGACCGCCTAGCGTATCACCATATATAATCTATGGTCTAGGCGGCTGGCCGGCTAGGCAGTCAAGACTAGGCCACTTAGGCCGCCTAAGCGATAACCACCTAGGCTCCGGCTAGGTCGCTTAGTTGGCCGATTAGTTATTGAGCGAAATAATACTAAATTGTTTGAACTCTAGATGTTTTTTAGGCTAATATTTATTATTTTTATATTAACTATTAAAGTATTAAATAGTTTATAATTATCAAGTATTAAAAAAATTTAAAATGAACAAATTTTAGAAAAAATACACGCGTGCCGATTAATGGACGCCTAGCAATTTTTTGAACCATGATAAATATTAATATAAAATTTATTTATTATATAAACTATATAAAGTTATAAACTATATATTTTACAATGTGTGTGTGTGTAAGTATATATATGTATGTATGTATATATGTAAACATGGCATTTGTTCAAAAAGTTTAATGTGTTTGATTGAAAATAGTGTTAATTGTTAACTTAAAGATTAAGGATTTGATTATCCTTCTCTTTTCCTATCTCCTGTGTATTGTTTTCCATTGTTATTTTTTACTTTATACTTTATGACTTTATCATTATATTGTTAATTCAATCATGCAATACACCGATTAGAAGCTAACGTGTATCAAACTTTACAACACAAAAATTATTTTCCTTATTTTCAAACAAATCTTTAATCATGACCGCATAAGATTTGTTTCATAAATGAACATATATATCACTATTGTACATTAATTAATCGACATGAGATTCATTCATTCATCCAACTTCCAATTTAAATTCATTAGTGCATTCAAGTAATCACAATTAACCATTTTCAATTTTGATTAATTGAACATAAAATTTTGATAAGGAATTTTTTTTTATTCCTCCTAATTTTTCTCTTTCTTAAAATCCCTTCATGACATGCCTTAGGGTATCTCAACCTTGCTAATCCCCTTTTTTCTAATCTATGTGGCAAGAAAAAGTTTCTTCTTTTTATTTTTTTTAATTATTTATTACCATGCGTGTTGCAAGAGGTGAGAAAAATTGCTAGATTAGCAAGAGGAGAGAAATTAAAATGAGAAAGTGAGAGAAAAAGCATGGTAAATCTGCGGCAGCCTCTGTGTACTTTTTTATTTTTTATTTCTTATTATATTATTTGGTTATTATATTTATAATATAATATAAAAGTAGAATCACTTTTGAAAGTAAAAGAATATTGCCGGGATGTAGAACAGATAATGAAGAATTTACAAATTTGATGATATTGAAGTGATAGCTTTATAATTAGTGGGTGTCATATTGTCATCAATTGAGTGACTCCACTAACTTTTAATAAAGTAATAATAATAATAAAGTAACCAATCAAATAATGCTATGTAAGAAGGAAAAATTCTGTGGAGAAAATTTTTAAGAATGCGTAGCATTAATGTCATATACAAAACGTTTTAAAAAAAAAATGTCATATACAAAATTAATAATTCGACAAGTTACAAAAAGTAAGATTACGTATAATTCTATATTAAAAAAATATTGTACTGTAAATCTGTAATTAGGTAATTATTTAATTAAGAGATTTCCTAATTTGATATTCAATCAATTACTCCGCTCTAATATACATGATGACACGTCGTTGAGGGATGTGTCAAGTGACATCTCTGTATATTATAATTAATTCAGTAGTACTTAAAAAAATTACAATATACACAATATTAAATAAAATATTTATGGTCTCGTAGAGACTCAAACTCACCCCATTTCATATAGGGGTGCAACGAGGTACTTCTGGTTACTTAAATCAGAAGGGTGACATTTTTTCTCCACAAAAAGACAAAAAGTGATGGGGTAATAATTTGAAGGGAGTTTGAAACACGTACTGCATTTCCAGGTGGCCTAATCAGAGTCCTCCATGCTGGACAAAGCAGCGTCATCACTACGAATTTAAAGGTAAATAAAATGAATAAAATATTGGGGAATTTCCAAAATCCTTCTTCTTTTTTTTTTTTGAAAGTAAAATTTCCAAAAACTAGTCTTTCAAGAATCAACGCGGAGAGAGAGAGAGAGAGAGAGAGAGAGAGAGTTTTGAAGGTTTAAAAAGCAACAGCGGATGCCAGCAGAGCCGTTACGAAACGCCAGAGAGCGATGTCGGTAAACAATTTATTTTTAAATAAATAAATGAGAAGAAATTAGAAAAACCGTCGTATTGAATTTGAATTGGTTGGCTGGCCAATTCTGAATTCGGTTTTTTTCTGATTGAATTTCAGGTGAAAATTTTTCATTTTAGTTACTTTTCTCATATTTCAGTGTACGTGCATTTGCCATGATGATCGCTTGTTTAATTCTTGTATTCTGGTAGTTGATTCAAATCCTTTGTTTTTTCTTTATTCCCTTAATGTCAATTTTGATCTTTTTCCCGTTTTTGATTCAACTTTTATGTTTCCAGAAATTATTATGGGCTTTAATTTTATTTTAGGTGAGTTGAAGAAACTTTCCTATTGTATTGTATTATTATGTATTTCTGATGATTTGTATGCTTTTGTGATGATTTTATTTTAGGTGAGTTTCTTTTAGTCCATAGATCTTGTGCATATAAGATCACCAGTAAATTGATTTTGAGTATTCAATTTTTATGTTTTCTTCCTTGAATTGTATATATGGATGTGTAGTTCTTTTTTCCTTTTACTCTCACACAGGTTTTAATTGTATATACTGTTTACAGGACATGATGTGTGCTTCTTCTATATTAGATACACATGTGTATTGACTTCATAATTGAACTTTTATTTTTTGGGTGTGGCTGCAGGATATTTTAATTGCTTACATTGCAACTCTTCTTTGGTGATCTACAGCAGATTGGATTGATGTGCAATGCAGAGATCTCGTAGGGATCTTCTACAAAGAAGATCTTTGGAGAAATCAATCTGGGGGAAAAATATTTTATCCAGTGTTTCTCTACTGGTTCTTGTTCTATGGGGATTTGTCTTTCTTTTAAATTTGTGGATTGGCCATGGGGGCATTGACAAAGGTTGGTTATCTTTCATTGTTTTAAATGAGTTAGGGAACACATGTAAAAAGCATTTTCTAGGGTTTTTAGTTTCAATTGTTTATGTTTACTTTATCTATTTTGTATTTTAACAAAGGATAAGCACTTCTCTCATTACCTTCATTTTCTTTACAATCCACTTCATTGAAATTACTTTTATGTAGCTAAGTTTGGTCTTATGTCCATAATCTCTTCTTGTGATTGATTGTGGTTTGCGTGTCTTTTGGTGGAACTAGATGGATGTGGAGGATATCACTTTAGTACTCAGCATTGGGATGAATATGAACTTATGTTCGATAGAGGAATTCATTCTAATCCATCAGAGAGAATCAACTCTGAAGAGACAGACAATGCTTCACTTGAAGATGCCAAAGAAACTCGGGACATTCCCAGTGAACCACTGGAGTCTTCAAAGAACTTAACTTCAGCCCCCGCCATTGAAGAGCAAGCTGACATGGGGAAATCAGGTTCAACTGGAAATTCAGAAAAGGATTTCAAGTCTGATAGATTTTCTCAATCGATCACTTTAAGTCTTGGTGAGTTCAGGAACAAAGCATTGAATACAAAAGTACAAGATCTAAATGATCAGACCGGTAGCATTACTCATAGGGTGGAACCAGGAGGGGCAGAGTACAATTACGCTTCTGCTTCCAAAGGGGCCAAGGTCTTGGCTCACAACAAAGAAGCCAAAGGTGCTTCCAACATATTGAGCAGAGATAAGGACAAATACCTTAGAAATCCTTGCTCTGCTGAGGAAAAATATGTTGTGATTGAACTCTCAGAAGAAACTTTAGTGGACACAGTTGAAATAGGAAATTTTGAACACTACTCATCCACTCTGAAGGATTTTGAACTCCTCGGTAGTCCTGTTTATCCAACTGATACCTGGGTCAAACTTGGTAATTTTACTGCTGGGAATGTCAAACATGCTCAAAGGTTTGTACTTCCAGAGCCAAAATGGGTGAGGTATATGAAACTGAATCTTCTTAATCATTACGGCTCAGAGTTCTACTGTACATTAAGTGTTCTGGAAGTGTATGGAGTTGATGCTGTAGAGAAGATGCTTGAGGATCTTATCTCTGTTCCGGAGAAGAAGTTTGCATCAGATCAAAGAAACAGTGAGCAGAAACCTATGACCACCCAGCACTCATTGGCTGAAGATGGTCATAATTCAGAAACTGACCCGGAACTTGAACACTCTGATGTCAAGCATGAAGTGATGACAGCTAGCGTGCCTGATGAGGAAATTCACCATCTGCAAGTAAACCGGATGCCTGGAGATAGTGTTCTGACAATTCTAATGAAAAAAGTTCAATCCCTTGATATCAATTTATCTGTCCTAGAGCGGTATCTGGAAGAGCTGAATTCTAGATATGGAAAGATTTTTACAGAATTTGACAAAGAAATATTAGACAAAGACTCCCTTTTCGAGAAGATCACATCAGACATAAAGAGTTTATCCAAGAGCAGGGATGTCATGGTACGCGAATTCCCTACCATGATTCCATTCAACCATTTCCAATATCAGCAGAGTAGCTTTAGTATATTCCTAACCTAATGTTCCTTGCAGAGTAAGGAGGTCAATGATCTCATATCTTGGAAGTCCCTTATTTCCATGCAGCTGGAGCAGATAATAATTGAAAATTCTAATCTCAGGTTTGAGTTCTTCACTTAAATGATATACACCCCACATAGTTGTGCACTTGTTGATCCATGCTAGTATTCCCCTGCCTGTCTTTCTCTCCCCCTCTCTTATCTGTGCTTTTAAGGAAATTTTATTGTTGAATGACGGATTTAAATCTCTCTTAGAAGCAAGAAGTATTTGATCATTGAAAAAGTTGGTTAGTTTTTCAAAGAAGGCATAAAGGGTCCCCCATTCAACATGCAGTGGACTATTGTTCTCCACTTCTCTCCCTTTATAAATTATAAGTAGGGCTAGGCTGAAGCACTTGTCTGGTCTCTGAATTTTCTTCTCTTGTTGTAAAGACAAATTAAAGTAATATACTTTGACGAATAATGGATTGCATTTCCCTTCGAATTGTAGTGTCTTTTCGCTGTTAATATCTAGTAATTGGTTGTCGAATCCACTTTTAACCAGTGTGTTCTAAAATGCAGGTTGAAGGTGGAAGAGGTTCAGCAGAGACAAGTATATATGGAAAGTAAAGGAATTATCATTTTTCTAGTATGTTTAATATTTGGAATGTTAGCAGTTTTGAGGGTGTTTATAGATTTAGTGTTGAGCATTTTTAGGTCTGAGAATTCCAGGAAATTTTGGTCTAAGGATTCTTCCTGGATTTTTTTACTGTCAAGCTGTAGCATCACTATTATCATCCTGGCCTTATAATTCAGTTTATGGTTTATACATTTCCCTTCAACTTCTTATTGATCAAATATATATTGTTCAATTTTTGGTTGAGTTTTGCTATCTTGTTTGCCAATCTTCCATATACTGCCAAGTGGCAGTCGTTATAACTCAAACTTCTAATAATTGTTGAATTTTCTAACCATTATGACATTCATTAAAAATGGCTATTAATTTTAAAATAAAAATGGCCAAAGACCTTGTGGTCTAGTGGCACCCGGTTGCACCCCTACATGAGAGGGGTGAGTTCGAGTCTTAGTAGAAGTGATATTGACTTTTTGTAAGAGTTAATAGTACTCAAAAAGAAAAAATTAAAATATAAATGAATTTACTTCTTCATGAAATATATAACATGTGCATGTTCTTATTATATAAAATTTACATTAAGGTCATTGTCTCCTTTGAGATGACGTGTAGTCATTACTTAATTTATGATAACGGTATCTTCAAGGTCCATTTGTGTAGGTGACTAATGTAACATGGATGGTGGTTGTTAAATCACTATATTTGATAGGGATAAGAGTTAAATCGTTATGTATTAATAATTTAGAGAAGAGAAATATATATTCTCAAAAAGTTGAAGTTGGTTTGGTTGGATTTGTGCAAGTTATTAGTTTATACCTGTACATGATCAAATTAGGAATGAGATCACTACCTCTTGTATATATAGCACAGTTGAAGTTGGTTTGGTTAGTTTTTTGCGAGTTAAAACATTCCAATATTGATAGCACTTTTTTCTAAAAGAAATCATTTCATTTTGCTTATGAATCAAATTAAAATAACTACAACAATATATCTTTTTTTAATATTACTGACTCTATTATAAATACTTATATTTTTTTAATATTACTAACTCTATTATAAATACAATATGAATAGCGTTTTTAGCGCTAGTCCACCGTTGCTTGTTTTATCGCGACAGTTTGGTCGTTGCTTGTTGGCTTTATCGAAAGTCATTGCTTGTTCGGTCTGGAGGCTTACTGGAATGATGAAAGGGAAAGGTATTCAGGGTTCTTTACCCCGGCAAAGCAAATTCCTTACTTTGATTTAGATTTACTCGAATCAAGTCAAGGCGATGCAACAGGCTCTTTCAAGTGAAGAATGTACCACCACACTCTCGAGATGAGCGCTCACTTTATTCATGCTACCGCCGAACTTAGTGACATATTGGATAGATGTAGGCATTTCCGCTCTTGAAGGACAAAGTCAAGCAAGGGATTGATGAGAGCTATTAGGGCTTTCTTCTCTTGCTAATGGAAGGATAATATAGTATCTGTTCATACATACTTTCTTAACCTAATGAAACACAATTATAAGGCCAGTAGGTACAAAAGGAATCATGTATGGAATCATGTTTTCCTTTTTAATTTATGGAATAAAAAATGTTAGACGAAAACAAAGATACATAACAGTAGCCAGTAGGTAAATGCACAAAAGGTTTCTTTATAGAATACATAATATAACAATATATGTTTAATGCAATTAAAAAGAAAAATCAATTTATGTTTAAAAAATATGGATGTGTTGGATGCATCATGCATGTAACACACACCCTAGTCTACGATATAACTGTAATGGGCTTAGATATTTATAAATTTATTTTGTATTTCCTCTGTACAAAACAAAAATTATAAATGTTTAAATTGAAGTTGATAGGAGTGCAATAATTCCAAACATGGCATTAGAAGGATGGAGCTATACAATTCTATCAATTTCAAGTGAAGATAAAAAGTAAATCAACAATCATCAGTAGTAACTTATAGCTCCAGGGAAGAGAGAGTACTGAAAACCTAACATGGAACATTTCATGATTTACTCAATTTTGTTTTTAACATCTTCTTTCCCAATACCAATGGGAGAATATAACTTTGCCCACAAGAAGATCAAAATAGAAGTTTCCCCCCTTTGTTGTTGTGGTTTAATTTATCCTTCAGAAGTCCTCTCGCATATCTGGTCTCCTCTTGGCCTGCACAGCGAGTCGAGCATCTCTCTCCCGCTCAAATTCTCGGTAATCTGCACGCTCCAAGAAAGAGACCTTGTCTAGATACTGATTCGAGCTCTTTTTGTAAGCATCCAGCTCTTCTTCAACGCCTTTGTTATCTCCCTTGTACTCTACCCAGTCCTTCTTTGTCTTATCTAGTACGCTAAGCTTCTGTTTCTTCCTAATTTGTTCAAGAACAGCATCAACAGCAGAAGCTGGTCCTGCCTGAGCTTTCCCTTTATTCGATGCCTCTTTTGAGCTAGCATCAATATACTTCTTTACTTCAATTTCTTCTCCAGCAAAGTCCCGAACTTCGGAAACCTTCAAACCAAAAAACACATTCATAGTATTGTTT
>CM008337.1:16567636-16580601 GCA_002525835.2 Ipomoea batatas | reverse complement strand
TCTTTTAATAAAAAAATAAAGAAATGACGTTTTTAATTTTTTTTTTTCAAATTCGGCCACTCAAACTCGAATCCACTCTCATCATCCACATGGAAGTGTAAACTGGGACACTGGATGCCACTAAACCACAAGATCTTTGACATCTTTAGTTGTTTAATTTGCGGTACTTGGTTATATTTTAGACCATATTGTAAGAAAGACATGTTAATTCAATACTAATTAAATGATGGGACATTTAAAATTAATTACAAATTATATACCCTATCATCTCATTTCTAGTCATCAATTTAGTTTTAATTCAATTTGGATCTAGAAAGTCATAATTGGTTTTTGTTGTCAAACCAAATTCATCGTCATAAAGACCCTTATGATAAATAAAATTAAAACTACTGTAAACAAATAATACTCCTTACTAAATAACTTATTACCTTATGAAGAACTGAAAGTAAGAAATATTTAAAGTCTCCCTGAAATACATGATCTCCAACTTCTCAAGTTGTAACTCATAATCAATATTGCCACAATACCGCGAGACATATGAATCATAAAATTTTGTTAAAGATTACAAGCAATTTTATATATATCTTTACATTTAATAGTCAAAGAAGTTAGATTATCTATAGTCAATTCAAGAAGAGACTGTTGCACAACTGATCTGATTCATAAGTTATTTTGAACTTTCCCTCTTAACTGTTCATTTCAATATAGGTAACAATTATTATTTTAAACAAAGTAAAGTTAAATACTATTTTAAAATATAAAAATTAACAGAGTCGACTACATAACTCTACCAGCTTCTTTGGCCAAGCAATATAGTATTGAAGTGCAACAACTAAAAATTGAACCTCAAATAAAAACCTTCTTCATGTTGGTTGAGCATCCAATCATCAATAAAAAATTTGAAAATATTTCATTCAAAAATTTGAAATCGATCTCATTTAACAATTTATTCTAACTAATTAGAATTATAATATTATAGATAGAATAAATTTTATTATGTAAATTGTGTAAATAGTCAAATATATATGTGTGTGAATGTGCGTGAGAGAGAGAGTTGACAATCATTTCAACTATCTTTTATTTTATTTTCATTTACTAACCTTATTTCAAATTAAATAAAGGAAAAAGTGTCAAATAGGCCACTAAACTTGTCGCTTTTGTGCAATTGGGCCATTGAACTTAAAAAGTGTGCAATTCAACCATTAAACAAGTAAAATTTGTGCAATTGGACCATTTTTACAAAATTTTTTAATTCAATTTGAGTTAAAAATATTTCAATATTGACTCCCAACTAGTATGGTAGAAGAAAATGCGAGTCTTAATACATATATTTTTAATTCAATTTGAGTTAAAAATATTTCAATATTTTCTAACTATCTTTTATTTTCTTCATTTGAAAACCATTTAATTATGATTATTTATACTATATATTGTAATTAAATGCGTTGCAGATTAAAGTAAACCAAATTGAAAAACAAAAAATAATACAAACGAAGAAAGTCAATGATAGATACTCCGGAGCTGTCTATATTAAACTAAACCAAATTGAAAAACAAAAAATAATGCAAATGAAGAAAGTCAATGATCGATAGCTGTCTATCGTTAATTTTGCCCTGCGAACATGTGTGAGAATGTGAGATGCAAGTTGAGAGTCTCAACTTGGTAATTTGTTTTGTTTTGTTTTATTAAATTTTATTTTAGAGTTAATTCCATTTTTTATCATATTTATATATGTGTCAATTCACTTTTCATTTTAAGTCTTTTTTTTTTTTGAAAACAGCGTAGGTTGCTTACATTTGGCTAGTAGAAGATATGTTGAGTGAGCATCTAAATTCTAAAACTCAATTAGTGTAGGTTGCTTGATGAGCCGATAAAACTCACATTTTTAAATGGTTTATTGAGATAGTCTTAAAAGCCCAATGATTGTTGAGTTAACCTTTAAAACTTACTCTTATTTAATCAATTTAGGGTGGATTTGAAAACTCCGAAAATGACTTTCATGATTTCTGGAAATCATTTTGCAGTGCTTGGATGTGTCAGGAAAATCAAGTCAATGAAAATTATTTTCCGTTGACTTAGGAAAATAAGCTTGTTTTGGAGGAAAATGACTTCCGCCAAAATTTGACAAGTCCTTTTCCAAATAGTTTCCAAGCATGAAAGCCTTGTAAACCATAGTCTGGTTTCCATTACCGATTTCCTTAACCAATGGTGCTTTTTCCCTTTTTCTTTTTCTTTTTTAAATTTTAATAAACAAAATTATATTTAATATTATTATAAATATTTTGATATTCTAAATAAATTAATTAAAATGTTTAATTATACAATTCTACTCATTTTCTAAAAAATAAACAAAAAACCTCAAGACAAATTTTCAGAATGTAACCAAACACTGACCCAATACAGTTTTTCACAATACAACAGAACACTAAAAATGAAACCATTTTCTAGAAAATGAATTATTTTCCGGAAAACATTTTCCAAGTTTTCAAACACACCATTAACGTGTTGTCTGCTGTTGAAAAAAATACACAGAACAAAGAAAAGGTAAAATATAAAGCAATAGACAGCAGAGTTAACATAGCCATTTAACACCAGGAATTACAGACTCACTACTTTACTTCTTATTGCCTCTCACCTCACATTCACACTTGACAATCGAATACTTTGTATACTAATTACTAAGCTACTCCATACAGATATATAACCCGCTTTATTTAACTTCAATTCAAATCAACAATGAAAAGCCAGACAGACAATTAACATCTATCAGTCTCATATGAGTAGGAAAGTACCAATTTCCATCTGGAGTCTAAGCACTAATATCAGCAGCATTCATCTATGAGGAGGATCCACTGTCCTAACGTTTGCACCCGTCATCCCTTCGATCCTATCTTTCGTGATCTCAACAAAGTGACCCACGATTTCGTGAAACTGACGTAGCCCAGACAATGGGAGAATGATGGAAGAGCGATCAGAACCCGCCACCTGCAATTAACGTTTCGATTACATCTTCGATATATAGAGGAAAATGACAGCATCTATATCAGAGCATAAACCATTATTCCTGGCATTGCTCTCACATTACAACTTTGGCATGTACAAAATCCTCAGTTTTCGAAAATTTAACAAATCAAACCTCGGATATTCTTAGGAAGTGGCCTCTGCTGTTGCTTCCAAGATCAAAGAAGAATCTCTTCTGGTCAACTCTGATTACCTTAGAGACCCCTAAGTTATTAATTTCTTCGGGTCCTGGCAAATCAACGGAGTGGTCTATATTCAAGTTAGGTTTTGGAGCAGGCTGAGAGCTGTGGCTGGATATGAAACCAGCCCCTACATCATCTGAAAGTCCTAGACGTTCTGAAGTTTCAGAAGTTTGCTGTTTTAACTCTCACAGAAAGGCAAACAAGGTTCAGTTAGCGATGAATCTGGAGCGGAAGGGGACGGAGAGTGTATTCATGTAAAATACCTGATTGGGGACGATATAAAGGCTCAAGGTTTCATTTATTTCTGCCAAAATATTCCTAAATGTTGCCCATCCCTCATCTCGAGCACTTCCTGCCGGGACAATAATAGTACTGCGATTTCTATTAACTGAAGCTTCAGATACCTACATATATGTAAACTTGTTTATGATCAGAACCCTTGAGAGAAATGCCAAAACCGAGCATAAGCAAAAGAACAATTTGCTTTCCCATACTACTATGAAGGGTAACAAAATTTTTCTGCAACCTGAAAAAATAAACGCAAGAGATCTACAATGTTCAAGAGTTCTAGGATGCAAAAACATGTGGTTAAGTAATATCATAACACTATATACAGCACTATATACACAGTAGTAAACATAACAGATTAGCAACTGAATTTCTTAGAAGACCATAGGACTCGTGACTTAGATATGGAAAACTAATAAATATCGTCCTCTTTATCAGTAGTCTCATATGTTTGGTTTGCTGTTTTCTCATAGCAATCTCATATTTTCACCTCCATTGAATGTTTAAACGAAAGAACTACGCACTATAATAATCTTCCTTTCCAAGCTCGTTTTCCTTATTCCCACAACTACAATTGATATCATCTAGTCCATTTTACATTGATCTCCTATCTCAACAATGGACAGCATACCATGTTAGGAGAAAACCATAATCCAAAAATCGAGCTAAAATTAAAGTGAATCCAATTGATGAACAGTGGTACAGGACACTGAACCTACAATGGAATTATCTTTAATTTGTCTCCTATTACAAAGCATCCAATATATGCTCTTACCTCTGCACTAAGCATTTGTTAGGATCAAGCGCTTACCACTACGCCAAAAGTTATAACTCACAGCAAAATTACAACTTTATATATACGCCAAAAGTTATAGCTCACAGCAAAGACGCAATTTTATTTCCTTATATACTGCCACCTTGTTTTCGAGAGGTAGGATGCTAGACTTGGGCCTTGTTTGGTAAAATAGTCACCCTATCAGCCAATTTTAGCTTATTTGACAACTATTAGTTATTTGACTTGGTTAAAAAATCAATATAAGTGTTTGGTTAATAAACTTTTTATAATTCTAAAATGCTAAAATTCAAAAAGTTTCTCAAAACAACTTTTTCAGTTAGCTTTTTGAGAAAATAAATTATACCAAACCGCTATCAGCTAACAACTAATTTACCAAACACCTTTCTACAATCAGCTAATGTTATCAACTAGTTATATCCTCTAACCCAATCAGCTAACAGCTATGCTAACAACCATTTACCAAACAGGGCATTGGTCCTTCACCGGCCTCTAGCCCTCTACCCAACAATCCCCTAACCACCCATTGCTAGATTTGACCCTTCATTGGTCTCCCTCCTCCCAACAGGCATTAATCCTTAGAAATACTAGGTAATGACTTTTTTTGGTAATGACTTTGTTAATTGAACCTATAAAAGGTACACTACTCTATATAGCATTGCTTTTCATTCTTAAACGTAATTCTCTTAACAGTTTCCTGTAACCAAAATTGAGCATATCCTGGTGAGCTAGCTAGCATTATTCAAATCAGGGGTAATGAAGAATGTAATAATGCAGTTTGCAGTGAACTAATTAATAATGGAGTTGCTGAAAATACTATACCTTGAGAAAACGGCCCCTTCTATTCTCACCAATATCGAAATAAAAGACCTGCAGACTCGAACAGAAGAGCTAAAATGTGAGTTAAGGGTGAAGAGAAGAAGTTTGAATATGAGAGTAGAGAGAATGGTGCCTTGGAGTCGAGCTGGAGTTCTTTGCTATAGACGTCCTGGTCGTCGTCGGCGGAATTGACGTAGTAATTGAAGAGATCGAGAAACCAGGGGATGCCGGCGGAGGGGACGATGATGGTGGAGCGCGTGGAGGAGGTTTTCTCCGAGATCTTGAGGTACCGCCCGCGAGGATTCTCCTTGAGATCAAAATAGAAGAGTTTGTGTTCCACCTGCAGCGTCTTCGACAGAAGCTCCACGTCGTTTCCTCCACCTCCGCCGCCGGAATTCCCCTCCATCAACTCCTCGGCCACCCGAAAAATTCACCGCGAAATTGAAGCTCCAAACGCAGATAGATGTTGAAGGGAATTAACGGTGGGGATGCATTTAATTTGTTGAAGCGAAAATGGGAGGAGCAGTGATGGTGGAAGTGGAAGGAGAGTGCATATTTGTTGGTTCAGTTGAGCGGTAGAGCCATGGGCAGGGCGAGGAAGTGCACCATTCGTGACTGCCGTTTTCTTATCCCAATGATTGACAACAAAATGACAAAACTGTTCCTCCTAACTTTTCGCTTATACTTCTGTTCCGTTTTATTTTGCAGTTTTTTCAACGCCATCTTACGTGTCATCTCTACAGATATCACCATAAGAGAATCCGAGCATTCAAAATAGTGGAGTTATTTTGAAATTTTTGAGAAGTTTTTTTGTAAATGTGATTAGGAAAGAGATAATGAGAAAATAAATAAACAAATTTGATTTATAAAAATAAAAATAAAATGACACTGTCAAGTGCGCCTAACGTGCCCGCTGGGCGCGCTTGTTGCGCCTAACGCGCGTAAGGCAACAGGCAAACAGTTTCTTTGGTACAGAGTTATTATACCATTATCTTGTTCTTGCAGGAGCTTTTTTTCTTTCTTTCCTTGCACTTCTCTCCTCCAACTAGGACTCCAGTGTACTAATATCACCACATTATACACGAATAAGGATGCTCAATGGAGTTATTTCACGGCTTTTGAAAAAATTTTGTAAGTGTGATTAAGAAAGAGAGAATGAGAAAGGATGAACAAAAAAAAAACAAATCTGATATTAAAAATAAAAAATAAAAAGTCAGTTGTGTCAAACGCGCTTAACGCGCCCGAGTGGACGCTGTTGTGCGCGTTTCAAGCATGGTTTCCCAACCCCACCTGTCATCCAATAAACCTTCCCTTGCAGGAGCTCCCATTTTCCTCTCTCCAACTTCCTCTCTCCTCCATGTGTGCTATGGATCTGACATAAACCAAGTATTATTCAGTGATAGGGTTGCTCTAATATTGGCTTTCTAATATATTTTTGTATTTGATGAAGCTTTAGTTGTATTTTAAAAAGTTGTTAACCAAACACTTACTATGATTTTTATTTCCATTTCTAATGTGTAAACTCGTTAACCAAACACGCCCACTAGAGATGGCAACAAAATCGGTCGCCATCTCTAGTGGTTACAGGAAACTGTTAAGAGAATTACATTTAAGAATGAAAAGCAATGATATATGGAGTAGTGTACCTTTGATATTGTTGTCGGAATGTTGCCGGTGGTTTGCCGAAAATATATTTGACCTGCTATTATAGGTCATAAATAAGTGTGAGGGTTTATTTGCTCCAAAATAACAAGTCTAAGGGTCTAAATGGAACTTTTTGAAGTTGAAGGGCTTAATTGCACAATGAGGTATTGTTTGAGCGTCTATTTGACCCTTATCCCTAAAAAATAAAAACTCTAATCAACCCTCTTAAATTGACCAAAAAAAGAAAAGAAAAAAAGCTCGCAATTAAACATTTATTATCTATTCAACATTTTGCCGCTAATTTGGCATGTTGACTATGTTGCCACATATGCTTCTTGTTGAATAAAGTAGAATAAAATGGAATTGTAAGTGACTATTTTGTGATACAAATATATGTGAGATTCCCTCTCAATTTTGATCAAGTCAAAGTAAATTTATTTGCTTCAAAATAACAAGTTAGATGACCTAATTGGAGTTTTTTAAAGTTGAAGGACTTAATTGCACAATGAGGTATAATTTGAGGATCTATTTTACCCTTATCCCTATTTTTTAATATATTAAGAGACTCAACCACATTATTCGCTCAACTTAGAAGGGTGAATTTGATGATATCTCATTTTTAAAATTATTTTGTCTGCGTTAGCGTGAAGCACAACTTAAATATCCACCTAAATAACCAATTAAACAAATTTTATTTGGTTTTCAAAAAAAAAAAAAAAAAGCAAATTTTATTTGAAGTTGAATAGTAAACTATAAAAAATGGCACAAAATTTTCTTGTTTTATGATATAATTGCACTTTTTTTTTGTGTACAAGAGGCAGGAACGCCTTCACTAAGGTAAGGCTCAAATCCACAACTTTTCACATGAGGGTGCAATCGAGAGCCACTAGACTACAAAGTCATTGGCATTGCACATGTTTTTTTTATTTATTTAAAAGTAATTAAGTGGCTTATTTAACACTTATGATCCTCATCCCTTTATATCACTAATAATAGAACATATAATGCAATTTTTACTCAATACACAACACTGTTACTGTTATATATAGTAAAACAAATTTCACTTTTAGTTATTATTTATTGTGACATTGTCACATTTAGTCATATCATTTTAATTTTATCTCATTATATCATTTACTTTTATTTTCTAGCCAATTAATACTATGAGAACAATAGTTCTGGATGATCTTATTATTGATCAATCTATAATATATAAAATACATGGTGAAAATATGTATTTATAAGGATACAAAGAGTCTCATTTATGATATGAATGATGAATGATAATATTTCTAATAATATATAGGAAAAGGGAGAATGAATTCTAGTGTGTCTAAGATACCAAGTCATAATATGCCCTTCAAGCTTAATTAGAATTTAAAGAAAAAATTATATATTTAAATTTTATGTGAACTTAATAAGTTATTAGTTCGGATATATTTTTAGTTATGTTATATACAATATTTAGTTCGGATATCAAATGTAAAAATTATATTTATTATACTCCCTCTGTCCCATTTTACCTGTCCTGTTTACTATTCATTGGTCAAACCAACTCTTTCTTCATTGCTTATTTTCTTTAGTAATTTTTAATTATTTTTAAATTAGATAATAATTTCAGTCAAGCCTCGTTAACTGAATCAAACAAACAAAATGGGACAGAGATAGTATTTAAATTAAATATATTTTAAAATATTTTAAATATAAAATCTAAAAATTACTTGGAATTAAATTTGTGTTAATTTTATAGTGTTAATTTTAAAAATAAATTTTCTACACTCCTCCCTCGTCTCTCACCGCCTCTGTGCCTCACGCCCTCCAGTCGCAGCGGTCGCTGTCGCTCCCTCACGCTCTCCGGCCTCTGCCCTCGCTCTTCAGTACTCACATCCTTAGAGGGTCAGACCTCACTTCATCTCAGGCACTCAGCGGCTCTCCGGACCTCACCTCAGCCAGTCAGCCCTCTGCGCCTCTGCTTCATTGACTCACTGTAACGCCAAGGCTCAAAGTAAATTTTTATTTTTTACATATTAAAATTAAAATAGAATTCATACATTATATGCTGCCATTGCGACTCTCTGGATTTTAATTAAAGTTTTACATACTTCATACAAAATCGCTCACTGGACTAGACTCTGTTGTTAGTATTTGAAAATTAATTCCGACACTGTTATTATGTTTAAAATTTTTGAGTTTTCTTTAATTGTTGATTAATATTTTATGTAAATTTTTTAGAAATAACCACTGTGTTTGAGAAAATTAATTCTGGAGTGACAGGTGTGTAAATTTTCAAACAGTGTGTTACTGCGTTTGTATCATTGTATGTTTAAGTTTTTAACCAGTATAATTGTTTGGTTTTTGGGTAACCGACATAACCGTCATTTACTCGGTCTGTTATGTAACTAACCGACCTTTGCTCACCCCTACCGGCACCTCTCTCGCCCACTGAAGTAGCCTCACGGAGTTATGCTGTCATGACTCTCAACTTGGTATAGCATTTGATATTTGGATTAATTGATTCAATATTTTCATGTGTTTTTAAATTATATGTATATATATATTTTCGAATAGATTAGAGGTGATATTGGTGTATTGTGTTTTTAAGTTTTAACAGTTTGTATGAATTATGATTGTGAAATAGTGTTGTTCTTAGCAAAGGTTTCTTCTTTGCAAATTTACCTAGCTAAGGTTTATTTATAGTGTGTGAGAATAGTGTTTCCAACTTTCCTGCATTTATGGGGAAGAGCTTTCATTTCACAAATAGGATTGTGATTTTCAAATCGGACAAATTTATGTATTAGACAAAGCTACTAAGTTTATCTTTATTTTTCAAGTATATTAAATGGAACTCGGGTACAAGGTTTGGGTGGGTATGAGTAACATTCATCCAGGTTTGGGTAGTTCTAGAGCTATATGGTTTTGGGTTTGGGGAGGGAATTGAAGCACGTGCTCCATCTCAACTAAAAGCTTGAGCTAGACTGCACATTTATGCTTATGTATTATATGCTCAACACGTAGACCATAGTCTCTTTTTATCGGGTGGTGTAGAGATTTGAACCCATAACCTCTTGCACATTTATGTTTATGTATTATATATGCTCAACAGATGGTCATTGCTAAGTATGCAGAAAATTGGAATTTAGAGAAAGTGAGAGTGATTACATAAGAGAAGAGCAAGATCCAAGTAGAGATCACTGCTTTCTTGGAATTTTCCAATTTTTTGTATACTCATGTATCCATTGATTCTTTAATTCTTGAAGTATTAATTTGGGTAGCTCATAGCTGTTTCTTGATAATACTGATTGCTTGAATTCTGTGTGATAGCATTATGCGTTTGCATAGACAGAACATACATTTGTATATAGAATGAAGATCTGTTGATTTGAGGGTTTGCTATTTCTCAAGTTTTGCATTCCTTTTTTTATGCAATTACATGCTTGTGTATAGAAGATAGGAAAGTTCAATGCTTATATTTTTCTATTTCTTGTATTCTGTTGTATTTTTAAGTTCTCATTTCCTATTAGGTTTGTTCTTGGAGTAATAATTCTCCTGGTATGGCTTTCCATTTTCTTTTAGCATCTTCAAATGCCTGTGTATCTTTCTGTGGTCAATGTAAAGCTTCATTGTTATTGGTTGCATTTTATTTATTTAATTTGTTCTTCTCACTGGTTGTTTGATATGATGGAAAATATCATATTTGCAGGGATGCTATTGTGATTCACTTATAATGGATTGTAAGTAGCTATTGCATGTCAGATGAAGCGTGTTGGAAATACCGCTAGGTTAGATTTTCCATTATGAATGTTTTTCTTCTTATACAGAAAATATATGCACTATGATTGATATTATACTTGTAAATACATGTGTATTTGCCGGGTAATTTATATCTTGCATAAAATTCTATAGGATCAGGCAGAGTACACCATCCAGAATCAAGACAAATGCCCCGAATGCAATGCCTAAATGCCATCCCCGTCTCAGCTGCAACCCCACTTACCAGAAGGCTCATGTCAAGCCTCGCTTGCCGCAATCTGTTCATCGGAGGTCTCTCTACTCTTACTTTATGAGAAGGGTTTATTTGTTGCTTGTAAGCTGTTTGACAAATTGTCTAAATATCAATGAATTTTATGCTGCACCATAATTGGTGGAGTTTGATGAACCATTAATCAGTAGATAGTTGATTAAAGTTAATATCCCCCACTACCCCCTCCCCCCAACATAGAATCGGCAGTTATAACTTATAATCTTTCCCATTTGGAAATAAACCGTTGCATATTTTAACAAATTGCAGATTTGGTTCTCTGTGCCATCCTAAATTTTATTACAAACGAATGTTTCAGGTCTTTCATACGACACCAATGAAGCTGTTCTAAAGGGAGCTTTTGAGAGCCATGGTGAATTAATTGAAGGTAATAATTAATAGAAAACCCAGTGATCTTTTCCAGTTTCTGCAAAATTTTGCTACCTCTGAAAAGACAGGATACATTGTATTGCGTGCTTTAGTGAAGGTAATATGTGACCACAAAAGTGGGAAATCAAAGGGCTATGGGTTTGTGAAATTTGAGTCTGAAACTGCAGCAAGCAAGGCTTTAAAGGAAATGGATGGCCAGGTACTTCTAAAAGTGATTTTAATGCATACTTTACCAGTCTCTCCTGGATTCATTATTATGCTTCTATGTAGTTATTGGATGGCAGAAGCATAAGAGTCCATTATGCCCAGAAAGGATGACTTCCAAGGTTACCACACATGATACTTCGGTTTCTGCTCAATGAGCAAAAGTCTAGTCTCTATCGACCAGTTGAGTCACCATGCTTTTTCCCTCTAGTCTTGTCAGGCCAGGGTGGGGGGTGCAGTGCGTGCCAATTTCTAGGTCTTTAATGCACCTGCGCGTGCACTGCCAATTTCTTCTTTTTTTTTTTTGGCAAAAAAATCAGTAAGAGCTCAATTTTCTTCTTTTTCTTCTCACCTCTTTCTTCCACAGAAGCATCAAAGCCCGGAGAAACTCTTCAAAATCCAATGTTGTAGATGCTATTACTAAATATCAATATGTTATTGACAAAGAAAAGGTGTGTTATGCATGGGGCATTTAAGTTCATTTTCAAACTATCAATAGCTCCTTCAGTCACTACTGCTTTCTTTAGCATACACAAGTCACAAGAGAGCTTCTATAATAAGATCGAAAAGGAGAAGGTATGGTGAAAGGGGATTGAGCTAAATAACATGTTGAGTTCTTCTTTGGATCTCATAAAATATTACAGCCAAGTCAAATATTTTCATCATTGCACCATCAATATTTTGAATTGGGTTTAAATGATTTCTAAGCTTAGAGGCGTGTTGTATGCTGCGGCCATAAAAGTGATGGAATTTTTTATTTTTTATTTTTAAGAAAAGAAATTATACCAAACAATTGAAAATTAATTTACCAAATACCTTTTTTTTGGGTAAGTTCACGGAGTCTTTTTCTGTCTGTTTTCGGAGTCACGGGAGCTGACCTGAGTTTTTTCAGAATTCTTCCCCACAAAAAGAGCTTATTTGCCACTTGAACTACCTCATTGAGTTGCCAAATATCTTTTTACCATTACCTAATAATCATTTACCAAACATGGCAATTATCTTCTCAATAGACCGTCATCATAATTCATAACTCTACTTGTATAATTGTATAAATACTTCTCATATTTTTCTTTAGTTTTTTTTTTTTGTCATATTTTTCTTTAGTTATATTTTTGTCTTTTCATAATTCATACTAGAATATTTTTGTCTTTTAATATTCTTCTTTATTTATTTATTTATTTTTTATTTCAACGGGTTTAATTGATATAACAATTCTTTTAATTGTCCCTCTCTTTTTCTTTTACACAGAAAAGACAAGCCTCCTGTGAAGGTAAAAATGCAGACATGCAGTGTTAATTCACCAGGCTTGAGACTTGAGAGTATCCATAGAGATTTCGGATTCTTTTGTATTTGAAGGTAATGCTTCTTACGCGGCTGAGCCGTCGTAAAATTGGCATATGGCCACCGCCACTACTCAGAAATCTTAAACACCTCCACGGAAACGCCGGCGCCTATCCGCCTGTAGACCAATCTTTTGAGCTTCTGCTAAAGAAATGCTCCACTGCAGCGCATATTCATCAAGCCCACTGCTATATGCTCGTCCGAGCTCTGGATCACGATAACATCCTTCTCAATCGATTCGTCGGCACTCTCTCCGCGCTTGGGT
>CM008337.1:16522433-16536260 GCA_002525835.2 Ipomoea batatas | reverse complement strand
CTCTTATGACTAATGTCACAAAACTAAGACTTTGCCCATGGTTACCTTAGCTAATGGTCATCAAACATCAGCTTGCGGTGTTGGTCAGGCTTTTCCTATGCCATATTTTCCCTTAGAGTGAATTTTATATGTTCTCAATAGTCTTTTCAACCTTATCTCAGTTAGTAAAATCACTCGTACCCTTATTTGCTCCGTACCTTTTGTGCTGATACAGTTGTTGTGCATGATCGTAGTACGGTGAAAGTGATTGGCACTAGGATTGAGTCACAAGTCTATTACCTTCGTGGTGGTGATATTGATACATGTACTTCCACAAATTCTCACATGCTTCTCCATAGTCATTTGGGTCACCCTAGTCTCTCCAAACTTCGATGGATGGTTCCAAGTCTATCTATAGAGTCATTAGTATGTGAGTCGTGTCACCTTTGAAAGCAATCACGTAAGTCCTTTCCACGAAGAGTCAATAATCGGATTGCATTCAAATAAGAACCATTTGCCCAAGAGAGAAATCAGAACGCATGTCATCCGTCCATGTGTACAGATCTAACGGGATCAGAAACATTGATTTAAAAAAAAAAAAAAACGTGGTGACATTTTCGTAAATAATTGAACATCGAAGTGCAAGTAGCAATTTTACTTGTTCCTGTAGCAATTTTGCTTGCACCTATTATACATTTTATAGGTAGCAATTTTAGTTGCACCTGTAATATATTTTACTTGCACTTGATGAACTATATGAAATTGCTATTTGCATTTCAATGTTCAATTATTTACAAACATATCACCGCATTTTTTTTAAATAAGTGTTTCTGATCCGTTAGATCTTGACACGTGGACGAATGACATACATTCTGATTTCTCTCCTAGACAAGTGGTTCTCATTTGAACTCGATCACACACACACACACATAGATATATATAGATTATTATTCAAATGCGGCGGGTAGCTCCCATGCGATCGTACGGCCTAATTTGCGTCGTCCGATTTCATTAATCCAATTGGAATTTGCGTATGTTTAAATGGGGGTATTATGGTAATTTTAGTATCTATATTACGTGAATTGAAATGGTGCATTTTAGTACATAGTGTGGTGCGTTTGAATACATGTTGTGGTGCATTTTATTATGTATGTTGGTGTATTAACTGTGTTGTGGAATTGTGTGTTTTAATCTATCCGCTGGTGCATTTTCATACGTAGAATGGTGTGTAACTGTGTTGTAGAATGATGTGTTTTAAAGAATTCCGCAGTATGGTCTCAGATGGGCAATCTGTTGTGGATTAACTTAAAGATTTCAGCGGTGGTTAGCAGTGCAATATGTATGTAGTAGATTTTAGTGTGGGTGTGCCCACAATCTGTACTAGATTTGTAGGCAAATTATTCCATGGGACTCGGTCCACTTTGTAAGATAGATTTAGATCTAAAATACACAATATACATACTATATATATTAAATATTCACAACCTAACTAAATATTCACAATTTACGTAATGAATGTTCACAATTTGTTTAATTGTGAATATTCAGTATGTAAATTGTGATGTTCCATAGTGTGACTATTGAGATTTGTAGTAGTCAAATGATGTTGGTTGTGCAGTTAGGATAAATGTTCAATGACGAAAAGAAAAAAAGAGGCTGGAAAGAGCATATAAGGCTTAAGAAAGGTATATATCAATTAAGAAAGAAGGGATTGATTCGATTAATTTCATGGATTATTTTATTATTATATACTCCCTCTGTCCCATTTTACCTGTCTTATTTACTATTCATTGGTCAAACTAACTCTTCCTTCTTTGTTTATTTTTTTTAATAATTTTTTATTATTTTTAAATTTATTTTTTTGTGTTTAATAGTACTTTTAATGTAGTTTCTAAATATATAAATTTTATATATTAATGCTAAACTTAATAATATGAAAAATTGGATTAAAAATTATTTCAGTCAAGCCTCGTTAAACGAATCAGACAACCATTTTGGGACGGAGGTAGTACTATTATGTAAAAGACTAAACCATTGAAGTTGTTGTAGTAGAGTGGTGAGTATTCCCGCTTGTCACCTAGGTGACCCAGGATCGATCCCCGGCGTTTTCAACAACTTTTGGATTTCTTGCGTTGAAGGATAAATGGAAATTCAGACAAAAAAATCCGACCTGCCGGATTCGAACCAGCGACTACAGTCCTCCGCTCTACCAACTGAGCTAAGGTCGGATACATATTAGGATTCCCAATAATTGTATTTATGTATTGAAATCGGTTCTGCGGACGTTATCATCCAAAGGCCCTCCCGTCTTCTGGACATTATCATCATTAGTCATAATTAGACCCCAGTTCACACCTAAAGGATATTTTTTTTTTGAAAACAACCAATAGTGGTATATTAAATCAAACCAGAAATAACGTCAGGTGGGATAGAATCCCAATACAGAAGCTCAGACTGAGAAAACGCCAAAGAGGCAAGGGCATGGGCACCTAAATTAGCTGTTCTTGGTACCCAACTAACAGAACAATGTAAAGGATATATTAGTATATATATCCATTTTCAGTGAAGCGTGGCATAATAGGAAAGGTTAAGTTTCATTAGTGCTATATTTTCATGTGATATTTGCAATAAACACTTAAAATGTTTATACAAAATTATCTAATTACATAAATTAAAAGGAAATTTCTGACAGAGCAACCTGAGAATTTTGTACATTCTCTTGTATTCATAAGTTTTTATTTGGGTTTTCCTATTACTTAGTGAATGAGATTATAGACTAATAAAAATTGATTACACGCCTGAAGATTAGATGTCAAATGATCCAAACTCAGGAAATGAATATGAATTCCACACAATCCTTATTATAAAGATGATGAGAAAGTGCAGTTGGTGTCAAATGTTACGTTAGGGTGTAATCTTGTTCTGGGCTAAAGATGATGAGAAAGTGTAGTTGGGCGTGCAATCTGTTCTAGGGATTAAGAGCATCCCCTATTACTTATTAGGACTCTAGTGAGTCCAAGTTATATTGTGACTTTACCTTGTACATGTGTATTTATCATTGCTTGTTGTAATATATTAGAACTTGTATTTTGTTAACAATATAACTATTACAAAAAGGAATGATAAATACACATGTACAAGGTAGAGTTACAATATAACTTGGACCCATTAGAGTCCTAATACTCCAAATGTATGTGAGAGAGGCCGGAGATAAAAAGATGGAAAAGAAAACATTTTGACAATAATAATAATAATAACAATAATAATTTATACTATTAATAAAAACAAAATCCTTCATTTTAATTTTTCGTCCAAAACACTCTTACATTATAAAGGTTTGCATAATATTTTAAAATATGAATATGGTAATACAATTCCTAATACAATATATATTTTTTCCTAAGCTACTTTTTTATTCGTAGTACAATTTTAGATTAAAATTACTAATCGTAATAATACAGTACATATACTTCACTGCAACGTAATCTATATAATTAATAAAAACAAAATCTTCCATTTTAATCCCAATAAATCTGTAGTGTTGTTATGGTATTATTTTTGTATATTTTCTTATGGATTTATTATAATATATATTATTTTAATTGAATTTATTATTAATATAAATTATTTTTAGAATTTAAAGCTAAAAGCTTAAAAAGTTTGGTTAATCGGTTAACCGATCAATTTACCAAAAAAAAAAAAAAACTTTGGTTCTGTTAATTCAATAATAAAAAGTTTTGTTCGGTTAACGGTTAAAGTTCTAAAAATAGTTTAAACGGTTCGATTTACCGATTGAACAACCCTTTGTTAATTAAACTAATAAATACACGAATATTAGTATAATTACAATTAGTTCATTTAGATATGGAGGAGAAGGAAAAAAGTAAAGCCGATATGGTGAAAAGGAATATACTTAGGTATAAAAGTATAACTGCACAAATATTAATATAATTGTGTAATAATAACTGTATAATAATTATTATGGTAATTAAACTAAACATGGGTCGTTGAATTTATTTTTATAATAATTACAATTAAATTATTTTATCCTTTTCTTCCCATATTTATTTTAGTAATAATATAATTACATAAATCTTATTACATTTTGATTTTTCAAAGATAATTGCAAACAAATGAGTTATATATTATTCAATTAATTGAGTGCTTATAATCAAATAAATGTACACTTTTAAATATTAGAATTGTTTATTATTTCATCTTTAATTTTATTATCTAAATATCACTACTACAGATAAAGGATAATACGTTGCCTAGTTAACGTTGATTTTTGACAAACTGACGTTATATGTGAATAAAATAAAGTAAAACTAATATATATTATTTATAATGTCGGTTCTTGGCAAAAATCAACGTCATAAATATTTTTTTCCTGAGACAATATTGTCTCTCTTCCTCTTCTTCTTCATATTCCTCCCCGTATCCCTCTCCCTCTCCCTCTCCCTCTCACAGCAGTAAATGGCCTTCTTTTTCCTCTAATAGCAGAAGAACTGCCAGATTATGCCATTTGGCTTGACAGAGTAGGACAAATCTGTTGTTATGCATCTTTCTCTTGCATTGTTGGCACGTCATTATTCTTCCTTTCCTTGACAACTTACTTACTACTGTACTCACTTTTTGCTTGTTCTTTTCATTATCTTCAAGCTTTTTTTTCTTTGGTCTGCAGTCACCTTCCATGGAATTGGAGAATATATCTCATCTCCTTTAGTTTTTGGCCAAAAAAATTCTCCATTCAATGGATGGATTATATGCTTATAAGTCTTCAAGTAGAGCTCCTTACTATACCATTCATGGATGTACTCTTCATACTAATGTCCTTTGTGAAATATGGCACAACTGCCATGAGGACATGGGATACCAGTCAACTGCCAAAGTCTACAAGGACATGTTCTCAACTGTAAATTGACCTTGAATTGAAATCTTCCCTTGTTAATCTCATAGCTCTCAACTCCATTGAAGGCCAATTCCATGTACATTTTCAACACATGACTTTTTCTTTGCAATCCTCTTCATCACAGATACTCGTATGTCCTTAAGCATTGGAATTATATTATTTGACCTTGCATCTTTGTTGAATGCCTCACTCAAACTGTTATCTACCAAGTCACACTTCACATCTTCCTTGAAAAAAAAAAAAAAAGCTTTGCACTAGAATTGCATAGGATACTTGTCAAGATCATGGCATGTTGCAACATCTAGCTTCTCTAAAGCCTTTTCCCGATGGCTCTTACTCTAATTGGCATGCACATGCCTAGCATAGTTTCTATGTTCAACATTAGCGAATAGATCTTGAATGACATTAGATAACCGTACCCATCCATGCCGATGCAAAATGAAGTTAATCATAGCAAAATGAATTTAATTGTATACAAACTGATTTACAAAATGAAATGGGATTTATCTTTTTGCTGATCACTCATTATTCCCGCCATGCTCACCCCTAATTCTGCCTCAACTTTAGTTCTCCCATGCTCACCCCTTAATTCTACCTCTACCTCATCCTCAGCTTGAACTTCACCCCCTTCAGACCCATGTAAACTTAAACCAAGCACTTCAAGCTCATCTATCCCATGTTGAACATAAATTTCACACTTTTTATTTTGACAAGCAAGTTGAGTTAAGTGTAGAGGTTATTTAATAGTCTTAAAGATTGAAAGCGTTCAAAGGTCAACTTATAAGTAAGTGAGGTTATTTTCTCATATCTTTGATTTGATATATACTTGACTAAATGAGGATAACATATTAAATACGGGTCTACACGCACTACCTCGGTCTCATCATTCAAATATTGGAGCCTAGGGCTTTGAACGAAATTACCACCATGGTGAATTATTAAATCCACAAATTCGTTCATCTTGACAAAAAAACATATTCAATACACATTTTAAACATAAAAGTAAAGACCACACTTTATCACTTTATACACAAAAAACTTGATAAAAACAAGCTTAGCAGGAGTGCAGGACCACACTTTATACACACATATTCAAAAAAAAAAAACAAAAAAAGCAGCATAGTAGGACCCCACTACATCAAAATCATAAACATATATCTTCGCAGCAGGACCACACTACATAAGCATATATTATTCGCAGTAGGACCACACTACATCAACATCATAAACCCTACCATGCCTTCACTATATCCATTAACACAATCCCACCAAACACCACAGGATAAAAACATTAAGTGTAACAAAATCCCACCAAAACCCATACTTTGTTCTACATACCTTAGTCCTCTTCTACCTCGATTTCTGGTTGTGCTGAGTCGATTTTTCCTCGGTCTTCCAGTCAATTTTTCCTTCGTCCAGTGTCGTCGTCTTTTAAATTAGGGATTTAGGGTTTCGATTGGGGAGATGTTGGGATGTTGTCAAAGTAGAATTTCATATTACGGATTTAGGGTTTTGGTTGGGAGATGTTAGGATGTCTTCTCTTTTTTTTTTCTTTTTTTTTTTTTAAGGAAAATGATTAAATAACTACCATGTCATACTTTTAATAAGTATTAAAAACACGTCAAAAGAAATAAGCACCACATCAGCTAATAACTGGTGGCATGTCATCATGGATTCATGGTAACTGGGAAACCTATGAAAAATGCTAGACGAAAAAAAAAATAATGGTAAGTGAATCGAAATATATGTTATGAAAAGTTATTGTGCGACATGATCAATCTGATATAGTTCATAGTCAAGATGACACTTTAGCGATATTTAAAAGTTTGATCGAGCTCAAATTTCGATTTTTTGAATCCATCTTCATTTTGAGCTTTGACTATTCAAAAGAGCAAATTGCATTTTTGGTCCTGTGACTATTAGGGTCTTATTAATTTGAGTACGCGACTTTTAAAACTAACAAATTACTCCATTAACTATGCTTTTTTTAACAGATTTGGTCCTCCGGGCCAAATCACCGGTCAAATTTAGCCGGAAAATCATAACCCAATTTTAATTATTTATAAGTGAGGGCATAAAGATCATTTTACAAGGTGGACTTCTTCCTCCTTGCCAAGCTCGCTGGCGATCAAATTTCCCTCCCCCGCCGATCACGCCCCTCTCCTTTCCATCTCCTGGTTCCGGAAGCTTCTCGACGTTTTGCTCCTCTGCGAGGCGGAGTTTAGCCATTTCAACAGCCTATACTATTTGAATGTTTAATTGAAATGTGTTTTGATAATAAACTGGAAATATTTTTTCCTAAAATCTTTTCATAAACATAAAAAAAAATAAAAAAATAAAAAATTATGAGTATCCAAAGTAATGCCTAGCATTAGCATAACAGAATTGGTGATCTCTTCTCTTTCTCATATGGATTTGTAACAGGAATACATACAGATTGATTGAGGCGTTTGTGTATGATGGAAATGGCGTTTTTCGTTTTAGCTTAATCCAGGCTTACTGTACGTACTGAGACAGGGAGGTAGATTAGAGTCTTGTACAAGTTACATTACATGGAGGAGAAAGGCGGGAATGTGCAGCACCGGCCGCCGTCGAACGAGGCTGCGCCGCCTCCCACTCCTGCGGAATTCATCGGAACAGCCAGTGTCGACTCGCTTCGGATGACATTGACGATGCTGGCGTGGCTCGGCGTTCCTCCCTCTATCGTTGTCGTCGTATTGGCCTCAATCATCTTCCTCCCCTTCACCAAGGCCATGATGTATACCTCTCCTCTCTTATTTACACGATTATTCATTGTAATGTGTATTTGTGGTGTGCGACTGAACTATTGTGTGATTAATTCTTAATTTCAGGGTATTTGGATTGTTGTTTCTATTGATGTTCATTCCGATTGATCAAAACAGTAAACCCTTAATATCTCCATGGAAATTCTAGCATCGCCGGCGAGCTTGGCAAGGAAGAAGAAGACCACCTTGTAAAATGACCTTTTTGCCCTCACTTATAAATAATTAAAATTGGGTTATGATTTTCCGGCCAAATTTGACCGGTGATTTGGCCCGGAGGACCAAATCTGTTAAAAAAAGCATAGTTAATGGACTAATTTGTTAGTTTTAAAAGTCACGTACTCAAATTAATAAGACCCTAATAGTCACAGGACCAAAAGTGCAATTTACTCCTATTCAAAATTACGTCGACCCAATTACGCCATAAGTTTAAACGAAAGTAACTCACAAGGCAGCAAAAGCATTCGCTATTTCTCTTCTCCATTATATTTGATCATTTTTCATTTATTCTCCGTAAATTAGCAATGCATTGAGTAAAATTACAATTTTTTAAAAAACTTGATATATTTGAAAATCTAAAATAGAGACAAGTTTTTTGTCTTTTTATTTTTTACTTGAAACGATGGAAAATATTAACAAAGAAATGTACAGTCCAAAGAATCAAAGAACTAACACTAGAACCCTGAAATCTAGTTCTCTTTGGCTGTATTGTGAAAGCCAAAGCTTAGCAGGTTTGATCTGTCGTAGGAGCATTATGACAAACACCTAAGGTGCAGCATTTCATCTAACTCTTCCCTCCCGTAGAATGTAATCCCTCTTCAAAACTTCCAACAACATCACAGCAAAACATCATCAAGACCAATCAAGCAAATTTATCAAAGCTAATTAAGGCCAAAACCATGAGCCCCACTCCATTGGGGTAAGTCAGTTACCGCCAAGCTAATTTAGGCCCTCCATCCTACTGTATATCTCTCTTCATTTGCTCCATCCCGCAAAAAGGTTGTGTAATTTTTTGATTTTATCCCAGAAAGAAAACGTCTTCTTCTTGTGTCAATGATCCCATCTTCTCAACAGTGTTTGTGTTTCGGAAGTTCTTTTTGTGTTTATTCCTAATTCCTTATCCCACGTCCAGAGAATAAGAGGCTTTTCTTTCCCTTATATATGGTTCTATGGTTTGAAGGCTTTGGTGTGGGTAGTAAGGAGGAGAAGCCCACCCTTCAGCTGCCGCTGTCTGGACCAGTTCAATTACACGGAACGAGTGTCGTTTCTTTTCAACTACACCATTTTGGACCATGGTCCACAGTAAAATTTGTTTAGTTTGTTGGCATTGAACAGAATACACAAACACTCTCAAAATTGTGAATGTGGACCCGAGTAGTACGAGTTGTGGTTTGGCCTTTGTTGCCCTTCCTTGATAAACTATTATTGTCAAAATTAGAGTGACCAATGAAAATGCAAATGCAAAATTTCTCAACTCCCTGCTCACAAGTGTAGCCATCCAGCCCCCTGGGTGCTTTCTTGTTGACAAACAACAAAATGCCAATAAGTATAGCCTAACCACCACCATATCCTTTTCTTTTCCCTTTGCTATGGTTTGTTGACATGGCACAAAATGCATATACACTACGACTCTTAAAACCGTGGTGTGGATAGTTAGACTGAACCCCACCCCCATCCCTATCCAATTCCAACCCAATTTCGTTTCAACAGAATACATACCGGAACTCCACAAACTGTCAGGTCGGGGTGTAGAAGGACCTGTAGGTGCCGATTTCACCTTTTTGTCACAAGAATACATACTCGAAATTGTGATTTGTGAGGCAACCGCTGTCTGGTCCAATTGTGGTATTGTCTTTCCTTGACAAACTTCCATGGGCAACCCCCTCCACCCGCCCGCCGCCGTTCTACCCGGCGACTCCTCCGCGCGTGCAACCATCATCGTCCTGCCCAATTTGGCTACCACCGGCGGCATGGCATTTGTTGTTTCACGTTCAACACAATGCATACACACTACTCTCGATTTTTTAGCACGCCGCCAACCTCGTCTGCTTTGTGATTTTACCATTTTTTGTTTTCCGTGTCTAAGTTTTGGTTTTTGCTTGCATTTCGCTACTGTTTCTCTTCCCTCATATTTCTCCCTCTTTATAGCTTCCAGTTTTTTGCACACTTCTTCAGTTATATCCTGAATGCATTTTTTTTCATCTCTGCATAACTCAAAATTAAAAACACAGTTATTAACTAGAATTGAAATTGAGAATGATAGATTATTCATTCTTTAACTTGTTTTTTAATAATAATAAAATAGCAACTCTATATTTATAAGCTTACGATAACAGCTAAATCTATGAATATATATATATAAATAAAAAAAGAGAAAATTGTAATTTGTGCTCCTTCATAATATGTCAATTATCAATATCACCCCTAAATTATTAGTGGTGTAAATGTTGTCTCTCAATTTTAAAAAACGATACATATATTGCCCCTTTCGTACGGACAGGGGGGCAATATTTACATCATTGGAGGGACAATATATGTACTATTTTTAAAAATTGATAGGTAACATTTACACCACTAATAATTCGGGAGTGACATTGATAATTGGCATATTATAGAGGGGCAAAAATTACAATTTTCTCAAAAAAAATCACATCTGAATAATATCTAACAGATACTGTAAAGTAAAAAAGATGGGATTAAGTTACATTTATGATTAGAAGGAAGAATTGATTAATTACCCGTTGTAATTGCTTAGGTCAAATCCTGATATCCCTGCTGCTTTAGATAGGGCCTTTTTCCATATCTTCACCTTACTGGGTTTATTCTCATAGTTTTTCTCATGTTCAGCAAAGGCTCCACCGAAGCTACCTTTTAAGTTCCGGACCTCTGAAGGGCATACGTCATAAAAGACTGGGAAAATGGTTAGCCGATTCTTGCATTTCATGATCTTCACAAGTTCTTCTAAACACCATTCCGAAGCCGCATAATTTTCAGAGAGGATTACGATGGCAATTCGACACTCTTCAATGGCATGAAATAGCTGCCGCCTAATCGGGTCCCCTTTGTTCACACTCTTGTCATCTCTGAATGCGGTGATCCCTTTAGACCGTAAAGCCTCGTATAAATAGTGAACAAAAGTTTGGCGAGTATCTCTTCCTCTAAAATTCAAGAACACATTGTACTTGGGTGCATAATGTTGTGTGGAAATTTGGGTTAAGCGAGGAAAACAAGATGAAAGTGGCCATTTTTGAGATTTTAAGGTAGCCGATTGCAATAATTTCTGCACAAAGCTTTCGCTAATCTTATAAAAGCGTTTCATTTTCAGGGATACTTATCAAAAAATGAAGAAGAGAAGGCAATGAAGCATACACGGGTGCGAGTCCATATTTATATCTCAGGGGAGAGTGGTGTGCTTTAGATAGAGACAGGGGAGATGTTATATTGGTGTGGGCTTACAGATTTGATTCTGAAAATGAAAAAGGGACACTCTGTTATGGATTTTTGGTGGGGCCAACCAATGATGTTGCAGACGTTATAGATTTTGTAGTGGTCAGCTCTATGGACTATGGATGTTGCCATGTTGGATGTGTGGGACCTGGGGGAAAAAAAAGAGGATAAACTACTTAACCACATATCGACAACGACAACCACCGAAAATTTTGAATCTACGACTATGATGTGTGAAAATTTTAATTGTGTATTTTCTTTCGGTGTTTTAAACATATTTTTATATAAGAAATTTAGCAAACTTGGTCCGGAATATTTTAAGACTATTTTATATCCAAAATAAAAAGAAATTGTAATTTTCGTCCTAAATTATACCATAATCATAAGATTCGTTCATAATTGTTGGTCATGCTCACTTTTCGTTCATTTACTAACAAAATATTAGAAATGAAATTTGCAACGCTAGTATAGTTTAGGGACGAAAAGTAAGTACCAAAAGTTAATAAAAGGGTAAGAAGTGTAACACAAATAATAGTTTAAGGGCGAAAAATGAACATGACCATTAATTAGAGACGAATTTTACTATTACCGTATAATAACTTAGGGACGAAAAGTATAATTTTCTCTCAAAATAATTTTATGAAATTTGTGTTCAAAATGACGCAAATGTTAATTGCCTTTCCATTTATCAATCACAAACTTGCCACCCTTTGATGTAGTAAGGTTTAATACGTTTGTTTTCTTCTTCTTCTTTTCTCTATATTATTTTAAATCTCAATCTATTAAAATTTGCTACATTCAAGTGACAAGTTTGTGAGTGGAGATGCAAAAGCATCTAGCATTGTCCAAAAAGAAATGCATTTTAGGGTAAGAATGAATTTGTTACACAATGGAGTTTGTTTCCTTACCATGACACATTGAAATCTTATTACCTAAACAATGATACTTTTTCTTTCTTTTTTTTTTTTACTGTAAACAATGATATTTTTAGTCTTTTAACCTTGTCATCGCTTTGTCACCAACAATTTTGTGTTACCATGTCATCTTCACCATATAATGGTGCTATTTTAAAATAATACGGAGTAAGATATTAACATTTTATGTAAGAGTCAAGCCCAAGACTTTTATTATGATACTTTAAAGCCATACAACAATTCTTTAATTTTTTTTAATATGCCTCTTATTTTATTTAAAAAATAATTATGCCTTTTATTAAAATTTTAGAAACACTATTAAAAACATTAATTTTATTCAAACAACTTACAATAAAATTGGGACCACCATAAAACCGGGTTGATATCGGGTAATGGGTATGAAAAATGTATTGAATTAATAGGACATAGGGCCTTTGAAATAATAAAAACGTGCTGCAAATGTATTAAATAAACAAAGGAAATGAATTTGGTCCAAGGGACCCAACCATAGGGGTAGACTACCACTACTAACTAACGGACCGCAAAGGCCACAGACATACTGCGTTAAAATATTATTTGCTTTACCTCTTCAACAGCCTTCTTCGCACAAGCACTGTCCAACAGCTCGAATTGCGAAAATTTGCTTTGCTTTACCTCAACTTGCAAAATCAATTCTGCAAAATCAATAAAAACAAACACCTAGACGCTTCCACGACGATGAAGGATGTGGAGTACGAAGTGAAAAGTTTAATAATGTCACCTTCCCTTTATTTGAACAAATTTCCTAATGAGCTGACAATTCAGCTATATCTCATTTTGAGCTAATTTTCGTTAATACTTCATCAGACAATAGAAGTTAACGGCGTAATCAGTCAATGTAAAGGGGGAGGGGTTATTAAAGAGAGAAATTAATACTTCATCAGTCTAATTTTATGTGTCTGATTCAGTTAACGAAGCATGACCGATGTTATTTTCAATTCAATTTTCTATAAAATTAGGTTTAATATTAATATACAAAATTTATATATTTAGAAACTACACTAAAAGTACAATTAAACACAAACAATTAAGTTTAAAAATAAGTAAAAAATGCTAAAGAAAATAAACAAAGAAAAAAAATTAGTTTGACCCATGAATAATAACTAGAATAGATAAAATGAGACAGATAGAGTAATAAGTAAGGGTATTATAAAAAAATCAATTTAACATATTTAAACAGAACAATATTAACCATTCATTTGAGGAAATAATTAAAACCTAACATTATTGGCTTGACTTAGATTATCAAACCCTAATCCCCAAATCCCCAATTTTAATTGGTTCTCCACTTCTACTGCGTTCAATTGGCGAGGGGCTAAACTCTGACTCTCCGAGCGTTCGACTGGCGACGGGCGGCGACCGGCAGTGGCGAGTGGCGACACACAAGCAGTGAGTTAATGACAGGTATGGCTTCTACTCTTATAGTTAGCGAGTAGATAGGCAGACGCCCAGACAGTGTAGGTACGTAGGTCGCTACCCGGCGGTGGCTATTGCGGACTGCGGCTTGCAGCGGTTGTTTCGGGCTACGACTTGCGGCTGTTGCTGCGGCCTGCGGTGGCTGCTGAGGGTTGCGGCCTGTGGTGGCAGCTGCGGGTTCTGACCTACGGCTACGATGAAGCTTTGGTTCTTATTGTTATAATGTTCAAATAGTCAATGATAGACACTTAGATGTTAGTATGTTACCTTGTTTATGAATTGCTATAATATTCATAACTTGATAACTGTTGGGCTTTGTTTATGAATTGCTATAATG